>JABUQX010018104.1:0-10000 GCA_015478945.1 Trachelipus rathkii
ATAGTTTACATTAATATATATATAATAAATTGCTGCAATCAAGAAAGTTCAATAAATATTTAACTGAACTAGTGCACTTGCACCCCTTGGATTATGAAAAAAAGGGGAGGAAAAGAGATATGAAAAAGGAAAAAAGAATTTTTATTTTAGCACGTTCTAGCAGAATAAAAACTAGAGTCATCTTGGTTACTGTCAAAATTCGTTCGTCACCTTGTCAATGAATTCAGCAGTGTTCTCTTGTACTCTTTTCCTATGAAAGCTAAGTTTGCACAGTTCACTTAGTCTCTCGTATCTCATCGTAGACCGATTCCAAGTCTTGACGAGCCGTAGTGTACTAAATGATCATTCAATTTCCGCTTGTTCATCAAAGTGATCTGTCGTTGAGTGGACTATCAGCATTCTAACTCTTCCACTCAGTTAATTCGATGAAATCCGACTTCTTACCTTTCCTATCTCTATCAACGGCTCTCTCGTCTCTATTCTGCTCCCTCTTTTTACTTCAAGAATTGCCTCTCGTCTTAATTCTTTCCGATTCTATTCTCACTTAAGTTCTGGATAGAATTTCAGGGTTGGGTCTCTACAACTTGTGAAAGATTTTCTTGAGAGTATTTTCTGATCTACAATCCTCGAAACTTTGTGATTAAATCATCCTCTCTTTTTTATTTAGACATACCTAATCTTCTCTATTATTTGTCTCGATTGCTCGCTATCTTCTCGTCTCTCCTGTTGACAATATCTACATCCTTGACCTTTTCGGATAGACTTTATAACTAAATATAAAATAATGTATTGTGAAACTCAAGATCAACAACCGGTTAGCTCATGCTGAGGGCACATCAAGAGTATAAACTGCGGATGTTTGGTTTAGACTTTTTTATGCCGAAGAGACCATTTTTTGCTTCTCTTTCATGTAGTCGATTAGTCCTATGTAAACAAGGGTCACACAATGGAAATTGTTGGGTTCCTCTCGTATGATTTAGGTGGGTGGGACGCCGCATCATTAGTATTTCAGCGATGTGAACACTGAGTTAAATACTATCCATTCAATCGTCCAGTCGCCATCTGTTTACTTGGAGTAACTGTCTTCTATATCGATGGGCGAGCAGTTGCTCTGAGTTTTCATCACCAGCCTTTTGGATGGTGGTGACGTTCAAATGGCCAATCAAATCAAGATTATAACTGTCCCTGACTATGCTTCTCTTTCTAGTTACTTGACGGCCTTCATACGATTTGCGGTTTGACAGATATCGTAACTTAATTTATCCTCCTTATATTTCTATTGAATTTTAGAGATATATTTTTGAATAAGTCGCGTCAACGCTTGGCTCCGAGGGGAATAGCTCTTGCTTTCACTCTGGTACCCACTACTTTTATGGGACGAGATTGGGCGGAATCTTGTGGGTGTATGCTACAACTGGTTCGTTTGTCGCGGTCAACATTGAGCTATTTGTGTTGATTATGTGGAAGTGTGAGCTCCAGAGTGCAGTTTCGCTTGCATCTGACTAAGGCTTATATTTTCTCTGAAGCATTGCTGTTCTGTGGAATTATCTTTCCTCTTTGTTATAGTGTTTCCTACGGAAACAACTTTAAGTATTGCTCATATGCGACTGGTAGCAGTCTCGTCATGTGCTCATCCTGTGTTAATTGTGTGCGTTAAGATCGATTTTTTCGAGTGCGTCTCAACCTCCATTGTTCGCACTCCTATGTATTCATAGGGTTTGAGCTTGTTCCCTGCCCCGGTGAGCTGCGACGTCTAGTTACGAATGTGAAAAAAGAGAGAATATAATATGAAACTCGGTTCTAATATAAGGACTTCTTAAGCTAGCTGAACTCCCAAGATGGCATGCTCAACGGTGAAAGCCACTTCTAGGAATGCATTGTAAATAGCATAACGGGAGCTCTGCTGCTTGAAAAAAAGACAAAAATAAAAAAAAAAAAAAGATTCGCAGAAGTGGAAACCGCCTTATCTGCAGAACCCTGGCAAACAGCAAATTAATATTCAGTATAAATAGAGTGGAGGATTTTGGCATGTACAGTTATCTAGATTTTGTAATAAGTTTATGGACCGAAATTGCTTGGACATCTATTACGCCTTCAAAGGAATTCGACAACAAGTGATTACGCCTCCGATCGTGAATCAAAAAACTGCAAGCAGCACAGCTCCTCCAAGGAGTACAGATAATTCAATTAAGCCTAATAACTGTGAAAGAGGATGAGTGGAGGCTCCTAACGAAAACATGTGAGATGCGTGCAGTACAGAACGAGAATTTCATTTCACATGCGGTGGCGATGAAAATGGGCTCAGGTTTTCATTGATGTATCAGTGCTTGCGAGCAAATAATTTATCAGATCACACCTCTTCAATTGCAGCCGAGCAGGAAGCGATGATTTATAGTGTAGCCAATAGGAAATGTAAATCACTTCAAAAGGAAGAGAGCTTTAGAACTTTCAAGTGAAGGATTTAGTAATTTATTAAAGAAAAATCTTATGTTGAAAATTTGTTGAATAGGGGCAAGTCTACTTTTTCAAATAATCTTAAAAGGAGTAATATTAGTATGAACATGAATCAGTAATAGCATTTTTTTATTTTATTCTTTCATTTTATATAATTGAGGTCTCTCTTTCATTATTTTTATAACTTTATTTATGAAGCTGTTGAAATTTTTGCCAGTTTGAATTTTAAAGTATATGTGCGAATGAAATTCTCTTCTTAAGTATTTAACTGGGAAAGTGGAATTGAGAATCTTCTTTTTAATATACAAGCACTAACTTAAAAAGTTTTAATATTATATGTTTGCCTTTATTATTGCCTAGAAGCAACAGACTAGTTTAATTTATAAAATATATTACTTGGGCACAACCAAATACTGAAAATATAAATGTTATATCTATTGTTTGTACAGGGAATGCATCTTGAGTTGCCTAGCAGTCCACAAATGTTCTATTTGATACTCTGTTGGTATTTGAAAATAATTTTATCTATTTATTCAATTAAAAGTGTTCATCTACTCGGCACCTATAAAAGTAGAGCTATCGGTCTCGGCCTCGTTTTCTTTTATCGGTTAAGTCTAAAAGAGACAATCAAATTTTCATTAGTAGAAACATGGAGCAGGTGAAAAGTTAAGAGAAAATTAAGAAGAAAGCATGCCATCTTGATTAAAGAAAGCAATGCATTCAGAAATAGGGTTGTTAAATTTTGGAAAGTCACATGCAGGAGGTTGTTGAGTGCAACTCGAGTGCACATTTTAGAAAGGGTTAGATTTGTTTTATAGATTTGGGTTGGTATTCATATAATATTATTGACCGAAGCCAATTGGCTTGATTTTTTAGTTATAGTAGTTATTAAGTGTTAGAACTTGGCAATGTGTGACCAAATAACTTAGTTATTTAGATGCATAAAGTGGATGGTTTGGGTAATCCAGTATTTATATATCATTAGATTTGACTAGCCAAATTGGTGGATTTGTATTTACATTTACATTTACATTCTAGGGTTCTTTGTAGATTTGCATGAGCATTTTGGGTGATGTGGGTTGACAGGGACAGTCTCGATAGCCCATGTGGCTTTTTTACTATCTCTATATTTTCTTTAATGTCATTAATATATACCAGTCTATATATATACTTATATATTATATATATATATATATATATATATATATATATATATATATATAGTTAATTTAGTTACCTTGTAAATAAATTTATATATTTACCTAACGCATCGGTTAGTTAGGGGGATTAACCTATTCTGAATACGACATATAGAGGGGGATGTTATTACAAATCAACAGATAAGATTGTGTATCCCAGGTTAGTGAGTTATATACATTTTCTTCTCGTAGTACTTGAAGACAAAAAGCTGTCGTTTTGCTAGGTGCTTCGTTGTATTCATAAGAAAGCTACTCTAACATTTGTCTAGCGAGTGTGTGAGGCGATCTTTCTGTGAGTGCTTACTATGATTGATATTGTATGTTATAATATACTCCAACTGAATATAAGCAATCTATTATATTCTTTGTCCTATATTTACTCTATTATATATTACTATATCCTAGGAATAGATTCTGGTATTGTATAGTTTATGTTGCAATAAAAGATGACATTATATGACTTTATGACTTATAACTGTCTTTATCATGATATATTTAGTGGCTAATAGATCTTGCCTAATTATAATGATAAGTTGAGAAAGGTGTGTTGAGCCGTAATTAGAGTAATTCTCTACCGTAGTAATTATTGAGTATATAGTGAGGTGCTTTACCGTGCTGACCCACTTCATTTAAACTATAACATTTCGACATTAGGCTCATAGTGTATGAGTTCACTCGAGATGTGGGGAGAGCAGGCGGATTTGAGGGGCGGTTGATTTTTCGAAAAAAATGACTGCATTACGTGTCTGGGGAAGGGCGGAGGAACTGCCTCCTGTTTGTATAACTTATGAATACGGAGAGCTGGAGGTCAGAGATCCGTCTTCTTCGTGGTACTGCAGTGTGGGAAAGAAAGTTCTTAAACCTTCTCCACTTCTCCAACTTCTTTCATGATTTAACTCTGGGAAGGCTGTACTACCTCTTTGATTACAGTTGGAACTCTTTCTGGCTATCATGGGCGGCGTCACTATTACTTGGCAACGCATATGGCGTTATTCCCCTAATTTTAAGTTTAAAAATTTCTTTAAAAAAATAATGGTACTAAGGGTAGACGCTACCCGATGGAGGCAAAGGTATGTATCTGGGTCTTCTCAGCCCTTGCTGGGGAGCGTTAAAGGTAAGACTATTTCCGAGGGAACTCTACGGACGAGGAGTCTCACGCGAACGCCTTGTCCTGGCTGGGTCTTTATGTAGGGTGTCATCAAGGGTTCCTCTGCCCCTGTCTATTCTTGACGCGGGTGATGAAGAACATCCCCTAGTGCTTGTTAGCGTGTTTGCGCTCGGAGCGCACACTAATGGGCTGGTGATATATTATATGATACCCCTAACGGCTCCATGCTCATTTGGTTCCTCTTACTTCTTTTGCTTAACTTGGTTCATGGCTATTTACTTTATTACTTATATGACTAGCTCTAATAATATATATATATATATACGTATATATGTATTTATATGTGAGCTATTTAGGGATCAGATTTTCTGTTATCTTGAGTTAACTTTCAGATCATATTAACTTTTTATTCTACTTTAAATATCTTATGTTTATAATTATACAATATGGGCATTTATACTAACTTGCCTCCTGACTAATCTCTTTCAAGTATCACTCTTTGACGCTCTATCTTTGCGCGCCGATGTTGATTGGCTTTATCTCCTTTCTATACGTACTTGCAATGACCCCTCGTATTCGAAGTCGGTTTGCTTTCGAGGCGAAATACAAC
Source organism: Trachelipus rathkii (assembly GCA_015478945.1). NCBI lineage: Eukaryota > Metazoa > Arthropoda > Malacostraca > Isopoda > Trachelipodidae > Trachelipus > Trachelipus rathkii. The sequence goes on from JABUQX010018104.1 coordinate 5,372, forward strand.
CGGTGATCCCGTTAGCTGCTATCTCTTTTAATTCCGGACCACCTTTTAACCTGCCTCCAATCTTAATCTTTCCTGATTCTATTCGTAGACAGGGGTGCTGTGTATCGTGCACATGAGATTTTCTGTTGTTGATACTTGGGGAATAACTCCCGACCATTAGGTGTATAAAGCCTGGCGTCTGCGCGTCATGCTGCGTAATTTGATTTAGTTTTTCTGAGGCGTGTTAACACCCCTCCTTAGAATAGGGCTTGCCCGTGAATGGTGGTCGGACAACTGTAAATATACTTTATTGTCTCAATCTTGGGTGTAATTTTATTAAATATTCTATTATTGATAAATCTAATCATGCTAAAATTTATCTATATACTCTTTATATAACATTATATTTTATGATGTAATAATGGTATGTGATAATGGTTTGTAATTACCCAATGATAATGACAATTTACGTATATGATCCTTGGTACCTATAAATTAATTATAAAACATGTTTTTAGAAAACCTCAAATCATAACGATAGTGATTGCTATTAGTATATGGCGAGCCTATTTCATAAGGACTTCAAAGAAGATGGGAGTTTATGTATTTTAGTAGTTAGGAGCCCTTTTTTTCTTCTTCTCAGGTTTAAGCTCAGATTTGATATACCCAAGAGGTTCACTCCGAATCGCTAACTCTTGTATTCAGTGTGTGGAATTGTGGTTTCGACTCTTCTTTATGGTATTCAGTATCTGGGAATTCGTGGAGGAGTGCGGGATGTTATCATCGCGGTGTCAGTAAATTTTGCTCTGATAGAGGTAGAGTCCTATGGACAAAAAGAGACTTATACCACACACATTGTTGCATCTCGTCTTAAGGTATGGATTTTATTATTATAACTATACAGAAATATTAATAAGTTTTACTTATAATATATAAGTTTTCTTTAAAATGAGCGATTAGGTGCTTATATTATCTAATATTATTGTCTATAGTATATACTTATAATAATAATATATAGTCTGAGGCATGTCGAGGAGAATTTCCGACTCGCGTAGTAATAATTAGTATCATAACATATTTTTATCCGTATACGCCTATCTATTATACTATATGTATAGTGCAGTCAACTAAGAGGGTGAGTGTTGAGTGTCTGAGGTTACTAATGATATAGTAATTATGTTAGATATTTGTGATTGTATTAGAGTTTTAGTATTAAACTCTACACCTGTTCGCTGCGTTTGCTTATTCTTTCTTACCCGTCACTAATATCCTTATATATCTATCTGATTTATTAGTGAGGAGTACATTACTCATTCCTCATCTTGTAGTTTTCTAACTACATATTTCATTTCCTGGCTAATATTTTAAATGAGTGCAATGTCAGTCTGATGCTCATTCTCTAATTTTGGTAGGTTAGCTGGTCCTTTTGCGGCGTCAACATCTATATAATATATATTATATATATATATATATATCGTACAACATATTATATCTTGAAATTAGTAGGTTCTGCCCGTATAGAGTGAGCGGTGTCAACTAATTGTAGCAAAAAAAATTATATATAAATTAGATGATTGACGTATAAGAATTCCTTAAGCTAAGTGCAGAATACTACCAAAATGGACTGACTAGTGTGAATATATTACTAGTTACTGCTATTAAGATGCATACCGAGGTGCTTGCTTGAATTGACAATAAATAAAAAACAAAATAAAAGGGACATTTAGTAAGTGAAGCCGCCTTTTTAGCACGTAGTACGTTGAGTAAAAGAACTGTGAGATTATTGACGAAGTGGCTTTTCAGCAATTATAATATTTTTAAACTGAAGGATGAGGTTTGGTATATGTTTTATACTTTATGAGTGAAGTTCTATGGCGAAATGTGCATTTCACTTCAAATGTGGTAATAACCCCCCATGGAATATTATTATGTGATAAATGAGGAGACAGTTACATATACATATACGGACACAGGTCCAATTCAAGTGTTGCAGTTAGTGAAAGAGGAGTTGTGAGCTTATTGTTACAAAGACTAGTGAACTAGTGCGTTTGATTAGATTATTATATACACTGAGTTGGATGAAAATGACAAAAGAGAGGATCTCTAGATTATGATTAGTGTGGTCGTTGCACGAGTTGACTCTAGAATATAAGACTTCTAAAGACATTTAATAGTATCTTTCTATTTCAATGACTCGATGAGCGATTAGTGGAAAACGAGGTGTAGACCGTTTCTAGACAATTAATTAGTTATTATCGAATTTTTCTTGCTTGTTTTTCTAAATGTTTGTATATAAATATATATATACTAATATATTATACTATCTAAAATAAGGAACAAGTCCTTCTATAGTCTATGAGCAATAATTATACTAATTAGAAAGTTAATGTTTATGGCATCAACAATCTTTGTAATTGTTTTGAATATGATTAATTTTGATAGATATTATTTATCTATAATGTATGTTTAAGTAATTACGTTTTTTTATTTTACTTATTCGAGGCTATACTTGATTATATTGATAAGGTCTTTTTCTTTTTTTAATCTATATATATGTATACTAGTGAGTTATATAATCTCCCCTATTATATTAAGTATTATATTAAGTATTAATACTTAATATAATACTCATAAATAGCCTATAGTAGTCTTAAATCTTTTAATTACTTATACTTATGTAGTTTGTAAGGAAGTATTTATTTTTATAATAAACTAAACATAAAAAATTATTAATATTATTTATATTTTGACAATTATATTATTACCTTTAGGTAATACTAATATATTTAATTTATAAAATAAATATACTTTAATTATATAGTTGAGGCAAATAACATAATAATTTAGAAGTATATAAATGCTAGTATAATGTTTTGTACGTAGATTATAGCTACTCTGATATTGATCACCTAGCGTATTAGAGCAGCTTTATTTATATATTAATTGCTTATATTAGTAATTTATATTAATAATAATTAATAATAAGTACCCGAATACTTTACTACGTTTCTGTCTCTTCAGTTTCCTGGAGTCATTCCTAAAAGTTATGATAATATAACATCGATATATTTATCTGGTGTATTAGAGTATTACTATATATTACGTAAATAATATAATAGTTATTATATATAATATATTAATATATTTAATATATATTATATATATACAGTTAATAATATCTATAATTATATATATATTACTAATTACTATATATATTAATATATATATATATATATAAATATTATATATATATATATAGAATATTAATATATTATATTATATATATTATATATTATATATATAAGTATATATATATATATATATATATATTATATCGTAGTTATATATATATATATATATATATGATATAATATTATATAATATAGTATATATATATATATATATTAATATATATAATATATATAATGATATATATATATATATATTAATATATCTTAATATATATAATGATTGTATTAATATATATAATTTTTAGTATATTAATGCTTATCGTATTTTTTCAGCTATATTTATCCTATTACTATATTATATATAATATATTTATATATATAATAATAATTATATTAATTATTATCTGAATATTAATTAAGTTATATATTAATATATATATGATATATATTATTATATATATATTATTAATATATATATATATATATTATATATATAATATACCTAATATGTAGTATAATTATTATAAATCCCGAATAAGTGTGATAATTCATAATTCCATGACCTCAGCAATGAGCGTCATGTGTTTGACTAATAGCTAGATTTATAACAGACAATAAAGTAGACCATATATAGGGTTGCAAGGTTTATAATTTATTATCGCAGTTACTTTGAGTAATTATTATTATATTATATATATATTAATATATATATATATATATATATAATATATATATACCTTAAGAAAAAGCAGCTACTGCATCTCATTATATATTAATTAATGCTCTAACTCAGAAAGGAAAAGCACAGCAAAAATTATTACATAAGTAGTCAAAGATAGCATATGATTTAATATATTTAAACGAATATAAATTTATAACTTATGTACATATTATTATAGGGTTCACAATATACTAGTTTATAGTTTCGGGAAAGTCAGGGAAAAAAACTCAGTCAGGGAAGGTCAGGGAAACGTTTTAGATAAATGCTGAAAGTGGGGAATTCCAAAAAGTCAGGGAAATTTTAAAATTTCAAACATATTGAAGGATGACCAAATGGACAAGTTGCAATATTTTTGATATATTTTTTTCCTTACTGGATAATTGTGGAATAAGAGATGAATGTATTTGAATAAGTGAATGAAAAGGATGGGAGAGGAATGACATCCCATAAATCTACTTCTATCCTGGTTCTTTCTATTTTTAGTTCACTATTACATACTAATTCTTTCTATTCTGTTTGTAGAGGTTGTTTCAAGTTCATCCCTTCGATTGAAGGTGATTGGTGTAAGGATGTGTTTTAGACTGTATGACGATAATCTGTATTATTCATCTTTTTTTCTTTTTAGGGATTTAAACTTCTTTGAAGGTGTTTTTTTAAGGTTTGACGACGTGATTTTGCGATTTATGTGGCGAGTTGAAGGTATTTGTATTATTTATTATAAAATGACTCAAACAAAAA
>JABUQX010018104.1:20000-25000 GCA_015478945.1 Trachelipus rathkii
AATTTTTTTCTTGTATGGATGAAATTATTGCTAAAATAATTAATGCTAAAGAGTTTACATAACTCGATTCTTTCTCTCTCTCTCTCTCTCTCTCTCTCTCTCTCTCTCTCTCTCTCTCTCTCTCTCTCTCTCTCTCTCTCTCTCTATATATATATATATATATATATATATATATATATATATATATATATATATATATATATATATATATATATATATATGTATATAAATATATATATATGAGTTCACGTTTGGCTCAGTGGGTTAAGGCGAGCTTTTTATATATATATATATATATATATATATATATATATTAATATTTCTTATATATATATATATATATATATATCTCTCTCTCTCTATATATATATATATATATATATTACAAGCTTAGGGCTTGTGTTTCGATCCTCGAGACTTGCCAATATACGGCAGTAAGAAAACTAGGCTCGAATCTCTGAACCGAACTACCTTACCTGACACTAAATATTGCCTTTTGTAGAAGATTTATTTATAATTAATTAATTAATTAATTAATTAAATAAATAATTAATTAATTTGTAATACACTAACCTCAATATACTCACACCTCACTAAAGCATATCAAAATAACATCCTATTATTATATAACATACAAAATTCACTTTCCCTATCTGACTCTATAGCACACAAGGTCCTCCTATCAAGAGTTTAAACCATAGGTTCATAACCTGGGAGATGGCGCTCCCTGGGGTGCGCTGGATTTGATTAAGGATTAAGGGGGGCAGCAAGCTCTAGGGAGAGCTGAGGGACGGGTTGGGTTAACATAATAAAATTAAATTACTATCTTCAATAGCAATTCTATTATACACGACAGTGCTGTTAACATATACTTACGTAAAACGAAAGATAAACATTGAAGACAATTTATGTTGTAAAAGATTGCGCTTAAAATAATGCGCAATTGTGATATCGATAAAAGCCTTTTGGGTGTAGAAAAAAATGGGGACTATCCCAAATGGTAGACAGGAAAAATGGTCGATAGGTCAAATGGTAGACACGTTATCAAAAAAAATCTCCCTTACAGCCCGCCGTAGCTGTTAGGTTGGGTTGGGTTGGGTTTGGGTTGGGTTGGGTTGGGTTGGGTTGGGTTGGGTTGGGTTGGGTTGGGTTGGGTTGGGTTAGGTTAGGTTGGGTTGGGTTGGTTTGGGTTGGGTTGGGCTGGGTTAGGTTATGTTAGGTTAGGTTATGTTAGGTTAGGTTGGGTTAGGTTAGGTTGGGTTACGTTAGGAAAAGTTAAGGTTTGTTGGATTCGTTAGAGAATCTTTAAATAACCAGTTTTTTTTTTTTACAAATGGAAACCATTTGACCTGTCTATCATTTTCCCTGTCGACCATTTTGTCCTAGCTTCAAAAAAATATATTTCTCTTATGCTTCTGAAATCGGGGCAAGAACATTCGAAAACGAATTAAAACTGTATGAAACGCTCAAACTGGCAAAATATAAGAAAATTGCCGCTTGCCAATTTATTTTTTATTTTATTCAATTATACCTAATGCTAAAAAATGAATCATCTATGGAAAAAAAACATCCCTCTCCCAAATGAAGGTGGGCGTTTGGTAATACAACTAGTTAAAAGTGGTCTCTACACAACAAAAAAAACTGCTAATACTAACTGATTTAAACCATACTCATCGATGGTTAAAACATCATGATTAAGTTGAGCCGAGGCAAAGGCTGCTATCAACCTTAAATGTACGTTCAACATTTCCACTTGGTCGGGAAAAACATAACACATTTTCCCCCAACCAAAATACTTACTAGGGTAAAAGTGAAAGATCCCTCCCATTAATATATATATATATATATATATATATAATAATAATAATAATAAAATATATAATAATAATAATAATAATAATAATAATATATATTTTTGTATATATATTTATATATATATATGTATATATATCCTATATATATATCTATTTATTATAATTATATATATATATATATATAATAATATAATAATAATAATAACTAATAATAATAATAATATATACTACGATAGCTTTATTGAATTATGTTTATGGAGAAAGTATTTACGGGTCCAAGTTTAAAAGTTACGGTCATTTTCGTATCTTTGTATATAAATTCAAAAATCTATCGCTAGCTTTACACTTTTATTTCGTTGCAATTACTACCATTTCCCATATGATACAGATACATTGAAAACGTCATTTTATTCCCTATTCCATTTAAAACCTTTTATTTTGGATATGTGTGATTAACAACGATCAATAAGAGTTGTCTATATTTATATATATATATATATATATATATATATATATATATATATATATATATATATATATATATATGTAATATATATATATATATATGTAATAATAATATATGTAATATATATAGAAAAGAGAGAGAGAGAGAGAGAGAGAAGAGAGAGAGGAGAGAGAGATCAGGCGAAAAAGGTAGTCTACACAAATCATCTATCAACAGAAGGAATAAAACTAACTTCACTCAAATCAGATTTCAACATGACATTGAAAGTGTGCTAGTCAGATCATTGACGTTAATAATTCTGGAGTCAGAAAAATAAAAAGAGATAGATATAAGGAGCCATAAGACTGAAAAGTTCAAAAGAAGTGTCGACTGCAATATTAAAATAAAGGGGAAGAGATACATTAGTTCAGCGAGCAGGAAAAATTGCAGAATTCGTAAGAGTCGGTAAAGAATTGATGAAATGAAAAGTGCAAATGTTATACTTAACCCTTTCAAGAAAAACTGTGTAATTCAAACCACCACAGATGTGAGATACGTACTCATACGTACATCATTGAAACACTGACTAAATCCATATATAGATCATGGGGCAGTGTAAAGAAATTCCGAGCGATCACCAGAATCCCTATCTTCTTAGAAGTTTTTCCTAGAAAATACTCTAGCAAGTAGATATAATTGTATGAAGTGTCTACATACTTTTCGCATCGCCCCAATAGTTTGCTGTTTTGGATTTTCATCAGTTCGTGCTTGGAGAATAAGTGATAAGTGATAGTTTCACTCACACCTTAACCTTAGCAAAGTCATTTTCAAATACGGAAGCTCTCTAGGAAGTTGGTTTTGAAGATACACATACAGAATCTATCCCGGGACCACCAATAACCGAGCCGATCGCTCCATTTCTTCAATTCCTGAATGGAAGCACGACAACTGTCATGATATTTCATTAATATATATACTCGTATATATATATATATATATATATATATATATATATATATATATATATATATATATATATATATATATATATATATATATATACTACTATATATATATATACTAACTATCATATACTCCCATATACCTTATATACTATATATATAGAAGGAGAGAGAGAGAGACCCGTAGAGACGAAGAAGATGAGAGAGAGAGAGAGAACATTCTTAATTTTAGCTAAACGAAAAAAAAAATTATACCACCCCTTATTAAAAATACTTATAATCCAATAAAATCTAAACCCAATTCATTAATGCCACGACATTTATATTCAAAGCCTGCATTGAGAAACATTTCATTATCATCCGAATTCCAATACCAAGCTTGGATGAGCGTTATAGTCTTCTTTTTTTCAACCTATCTCTCTGGGTACGCAACAGATTCGACCACCCAGATCAAACTAGTATTTTTAATTCCTTATTGACCGATCTGTTTGGCTAAAGGCTGAGTATATGAAGTTAATTAGATAACAACCGCTAGAAAGGAGCTTTAATCTTTTGTATGTTAAGTATTCAAATTGAATATTTTTTTGCTCAAAATTATTGATAAATAATAAGAATATAACAATGATAATAATAGATCTGTGTTATCAATTCATATAATATAACACTACAATCAAATATAAATGACTAATAATCTTTTTAAGAATGTTTGTTCATGTAGCACTGCATTAATATTTAATACTTTATTGCTTTAATACTATATGAGGTATATATATATATATATATTATTTTCTTTTTGAAGACCTCAATCGTGCACGTGCTCAAACAACATAGGAATATATATATATATATATATATATATATATATATATATATATATATATTATATATAGTATATATAATATTATATTATATATTATATATATATATATATATATATATATATATATATTATATATATATATATATATATATATATATATATATATATATATATACATATATTAATATAAATTAATAAATGATAATAATAATTGGAAAAAATACATATAAGTTCTTATTTTCAGGGCGTTAGATCAAAGAAAGAATGACCATTGAAATTAAGAAATATTTTTGAATTATGTTATATTTAAATTATAAATTAAAATATTAAATTAAAAATATTAAGAACAAGTTAAAGAAATACATTTAATTATCTTTTTGTTTTCAGAACCAAGCAAGCAAGAATTTTAGGTTGCTCTAGAATCACGACAAAAAGAATTAATTTCACGCACGCGTATAGAAAACAGATATTGCATAGCTATTGGGAGTTCTCCATATCATGCATGAGCAGGTTGGTACTAGCGTTTCTTTCCAAGGTTTTCCATGATTTGTATATTTTATGAACTAAATCTACAACAAGCATATTTATTATACATAAACTTATGATACGCAACGTACACACACCTAAACACGCCCCCCCCCCACATCTTTTTAAGCACGCACACGCGCACTATTACGACACACACACACACACACACATGACACACACAGCACACACACACACAACACAACAACACTATCATCACACATCACACACACACCACACACACACAATTCAGACGACACACACATACACAACACCACAGGCACACACGAGCACACAACATCACCACCACACACACCACACACACACACACATCCACACAGCACACACAGCACACATGCAGCACACACGCACACACATCACACACACACACACAATCACTATGACACATTATATATATAACTAGTATATATATA
>JABUQX010018104.1:37500-45767 GCA_015478945.1 Trachelipus rathkii
TATTGCAGATGCAATGGATGGTGAAGAAGGAGCAGTTGGTGGCATTCCCGGACAGTCGGTAGATCCAGATTACACGATAGAAGAAAGCCATTTTGAGACAAATCTATTTTCTCAAGAACAGTTGAATGATCTTGTTAGAGACTTATCTCTATCGAAAGAGAAAGCAGAACTTCTCGCCTCAAGACTAAAGGAGAAAAATTTACTTGAGGAAAATGTTCGCATCAGTTACTACCGAAAGAGGAATTTTAACTTAGCAGCATACTTTACAGTAGATGGTCCTCTTTGTTATTGCCACGATATAGATGGATTATTCCTTGATTTGTCTCAGACGCATATAGCATCTGAGTGGCGTCTCTTTATAGATTCATCTCAAAGAAGCCTGAAAGCAGTTCTTTTGCATAATGGTAATGTAAAGCCATCTATCCCCATAGCCCATTCGGTCCATCTCAAAGAGACATATGACAATATGGATATACTGCTTAAAGCAGTCAAATATCACAGTCATCAATGGAATCTCTGCGGAGATCTGAAAGTTATAGGCATGTTAATGGGAATGCAAGCTGGATTTACAAAATATTGTTGCTTTCTTTGTCTCTGGGACAGTCGTGCTACTAATGAACACTATGTTAAACGTGATTGGCCTCTAAGGACTGCATATGTCCCAGGAACAAGCAGTGTCCAGTCTGTTCCCTTGGTTGATCCCCAAAAAATCTTTCTACCACCACTCCACATTAAACTTGGTTTAATGAAGAATTTTGTTAAAGCAATGGGGAAAGTGAATTCAGAGGGGTTCAGATACCTTTCCCAGAAATTTCCGAAAGTTAGTACAGCAAAATTGAAGGAGGGAATTTTTGTTGGACCACAAATCAGGGAGGTTTTAAAAGACATGGATTTTGAAAAGGCTCTCGGTCCTCTTGAATTGAAAGCGTGGCTTTCTTTCAAATGGATATGCAAAAACTTTCTTGGAAATAACAAGTCTTCTGAATATAAAAGTGGTATTGAGAACCTTCTTGATGCTTATAAAGAAATGGATTGTCGCATGTCTTTGAAAATGCATTTCCTTCATTCCCATCTAAACTTTTTTCCCAATGATCTTGGTGCAGTAAGTGACGAGCAAGGGGAGCGCTTCCATCAGGACATTAAGACTATGGAAACTCGATATCAAGGATTTTGGAACGAAAGCATGATGGCTGACCATTGTTGGATGCTATATCGTGAAAATCCAGACCAAACTTATAAAAGAAAATCACAAAATCAACGCTTTTAAGGCTTTTTGTTTAGTAAATTTTAATTATGCAATAAGTTTATTTATATTCTTTATATAAATTCTATTAATTTTTGTAATATGAGTGTATAATGTATAATTAAGTTCATGGAAATAAATTCTTTGCGTGAATTTTGAATATTTAAAACCTTACATTTTCAAAAAAACACAAAAATAATATTTTATCTTTATTTCAAAAACTTTACGTGATAGAGAAAAACTGAAGCCAGATTTGCAATCAGCGTCAAAAATGATTTCAGAAAAGTGTGATTTGGTCAGTGATGAAAAAAAAGTGTTTTCGCCTGAAAGACTTAATGAATTACTGACAAATTTTGTACTCGGGTATCTAATTGACTTTGCTGTGTTTCTTGTCTATCTGCTAACATTAAATCCTTTAGGATCTTCGTCATATTTTAAAATTCAATATTTAATTTCTTAATAAATAATATTCCAGATTTAGAAGAGCAATTTACTCCAACTGTATGCATTACGAAGATGGAAAGCCTTCACGACTCTTAACAGATGAAAAATTGATGCAAATGGAAAACAACTTCAAAACTTCATATATACCCGACTAGATTAAGAAATTAACACTAGCAAATCGACATATATTTTATTATTATTATTATTATTATTATTATTATTATTATTATTATTTTATTATTATTATTATTATTTATTATTATTTTATTATTATTTATTATTATTATTATTTATATATATATATATATAATATAGTTGTATATAGTAGTAGTATAGTATATATATATATATATATATATATAGTATCATTTATATATATATATTATATATATTATAATAAGTATATATATATATATATAGTATATAGTATATATATATATATATATTATAGTTATAGTATATATTATTTATATACTATATATATATATATTATATATATATAGATAAAATACTATAATAACTATAGTTATATATATATATATATTTATTATATATTTAAATTATATTATTATATATATATTGTGTGTGAGATGTGAGATGTGGTGTGCTGCGCTTATGATGATATTTTGTTTATCAATTGATAATCATTATTTAAGCTCTCAAACGCCATCCTAAGAAGTGGTAAGTAAGTACGAGAGCTGAAAGAGGCGTGTTTTTTTTAATTCTTAAATAGATTTAAACTTCATAAAAAAAAAGAATCTACCGGTTGGGTCTTTTATTGATTGTATTTATTACTCATTTGGAAAGGAGTGTCCCTCTTTTAATGCAAAGTGGCTCTTCTATTCTCTTGATCTTACATAAAACACAGATGCATACAAAACCAAGTGTGTATAGTATTAGTATAATATATATATATAGTATATATGATAATATACTATATATATTATTATATTATAGTTATATATATTATTATATATATATGCATAAAATCGAACTACATGTGATACTAAGTGTAGGTATCTGTAATGGTTCTTTTGAAACTACACTTGGGTGTACATAATAGTGTTTGTGTATATATAGATATATTTTCTTCTAATCAGTTAACATATAGTATGATATATTATATATATTATATTATATATGATATATAGTATATATATATTATTATATATAATATATATATATTATATATAGTATATAGATTTATATATAATTATATATATATATTAATGATATATATATATATTATATCTGGTGTTATCGAAATTACCGATTGTCTCCAAGTCAGGAACTCGTGGTTTCTTTACATTTCATTTGATTTCGGAATCAACTCTTCGAGACCCTTAAAGAACTTTTCTTCATAGGAAAAATGGCAACAAGTCTTTCTGGTTCCTATCTCACACTCTTTGCTTGACGATTGGAATCTTAAAGAGTGTTTGGTCTGGTCTGTCTGTCTGTCTGTCTGGTCTTGTCTGTCTGTCTGTGTGTCTGTCTGTCTGTCCTGTCTGTCTGTCTGTCTATGGGTCTGTCTGTCTGTCTGTCTGGTGCTGTTCTGGTGCTGTCGTGGTCTGTCCTGTTCTGTCTGTCTGGTTCTTTTTCTGTCGTGGTCTTGTCTGTGCTGTGGCGTGGTCTGGTCTGTCTGTCTGTCTGTTGTCACTCAGAACTGTCTGTCTGGCGTCGCTGTCTGTCTGTGCTGTCTGTCGTGGTCTGGTCTGTCTGGTCTGTGCGGTGTGTCTGTCTGTGGTCTGTCTGTGTGTGCGTCTGCTGTGCGTGTGCGTGGTCTGGTCTGTCTGTCTGGTGCTGGTCTGGGTCTTATGCTGGTACTGTCTGTCGTGGTAGCGTGGTGCTGGCTTGCTGTCGGTCTTGTCTCTTCTCTCCTCTCTCTCCTCTCTTCTGCTCGTTCTCTTCTCTCTCTCTCTCTCTTCTCTCTCTCTCTCTCTCTCTCTCTTCTCTCTCTCTCGCTCTGCTCTTCTCTCTCTACTCGCTCTGCTCTCGTCTCTGTCGTCTGGCTGGGTCTCTCATGCGTCTCTCTCGTCTCTCTGCTCTCTCTCTCTCTCTCTTCTCTCTCTCTCTCTCCTCTCTCTCTTCTCTCTCTCTCTCTCTCTCTCTCTGTCCTCTCTGCTCTCTCTCTCTTCTCTCGGTCTCTCTCTCTTCTCTCTCTCTCCTCTCTCTCTCTCTCTCTCTCTCTCTCTTCTCTCTCTCTCTCTCTTCTCTCTCTCTCTCTCTCCTCTTCTGCTCATCTCTCTCTGCTTCTCTCTCTCTCTCTAGGATTGTGACAGTAATACTGCTGGGTATTAATTTCTACTAAAGACTGAACTGCTTTGTCCGAACTCTTAACTCTAATTTCCTTTCAGCATTCTGTAGCTAAATTCCTTCTCTTTCCCTGTATTTCTATTTCATTAAAATGTTTCTGCTCTATCTGAGCTTAACGGTTAGTCCTAAAAAATTTGTGCTTCTAAACTTGCATCCCTTGCAAACTATTTCGTCTCTGCCTATCAACTTTAACCTTTCCCTCCTGTTTGAAGCCTGTAATCATTCATCCTGTGCTTAAGAAGGGGAACCCCAGCCAACCATCCAACTAGCCAACTATGGTCCTATCGCTTTAACCTCTTTTCTTTCTAAAATTTTTGAATCTATCCTTAAAAGGAAAATTTAAAAACATCTTAAATATTCTAATGTGACTGATTACTTGTATGGCTTCTGTAAAGAACGCTCCACTGGTGATCTTTGTTTCTCTATGAATCCAACTTAACTTAACTTAACTTAACTTAACTTAACCTAACATAACTTAACCTAACATAACTTAACCTAATCTAACTTAAACTAACCTATCCTAACGCCTGGTGGGGGCTGTGCAGGAAATTTGTTTGATGTTGGACCTTTTTCCTGTCGACCCATTTTCCTGTCGACCATTTGGGCTAGTCCCCGTATGACTTGTGAAAGGAACGCTTGACAGATGATCTTCTTTTCCTTCTCATTGACTCTTGGCCATCTGTTCTTCCTCATTTCGATGAATCTTTTGATGTGGCGTTAGACATATCGAAGACTTTCGATAGAGTCTGGCACAAAGCTATAATTTCTAAACTTCCTTCTCTCGGTGTCTGTCCTTCTCTCTGTACTTTCTGAAACCTTCTCTTGATTTCCGTTCCAGTCGTTCTGTAGATGCTGTTATAGAGAGCTACCATTTATCCTCTAAATATATTATTAATGTCGTTCCTCAGAAATTCTGTTTTATATCCAATTATTTTTTTATCTGTTACTTTGCCTCCTTTCCACTCTTATGCCTACTCATTTCTCTCATTTTGCCTCCTTCTCACTTCTTATGCGATAACTCCATTCCTATTTGCCTCCTTTCACCTCTTATGCGATAACTTCATTCCTTCATTTGCTCCTTTCACTTTGATAGATATCCCATCCAACATGATTCGCTCGATTTAGCCTCGGCTTCCACTCTTATGCCGATAACTCTCATTCCTCATTTGCTTCCTTTGTTCCACTCTTATGCCCGATAACTCCAGTTCCTCATTTGCTCCTTTCCAGTCTTATGGCCGAATAAACTCCATTCCCTCATTTTGCTTCCTTTCCAGCGTCTTATGCCGTGATAACTCCATTCCTGCATATTTGCGCCTCCCTTGCCACTCTTATGCGATAACTTCATTCCTCATTTGCCTCCTTTCCACTCTTAGGCCGATAACTCCACTCCTCATTTGCCTCCTTTCCACTTTCTTATGCGATAACTCATTCCTCATTTGCTTCCTATTCCGAGGCTGCGTTATGCCGATAACTTCCATCCTCATTTACTGCCTTTCCCTCCTTATGCCGATAACTCCGACTTCCTCATTTGCCTCCTTTCCACTCTTATGCCGATAACTTCTTCATTCCTTATTTAATGTCGTTCCTCTGTTATTCCGTGATATTCTGTTCTATTTAATTTTTTTATCTGTTACTTTGCCTCCTTTCCACTCTTATGCCGATAACTCCATTCCTCATTTGCTTCCTTTCCACTCTTATGCCGATAACTCCATTCCTCATTTGCCTCCTTTCCACTCTTATGCCGATAACTCCATTCCTCATTTGCTTCCTTTCCACTCTTATGCCGATAACTCCATTCCTCATTTGCCTCCTTTCCACTCGTATGCCGATAATTCCATTCCTCATTTGCCTCCTTTCCACTCTTATGCCGGATAACTCACCATTTCTCATTGTTTCTTTTCCGACTTTCTTATGCCGATAACTTCCACTCCTCATTTGGCTCCTTTCCACCTCTTTGCGATAACTCATTCCTATTTGCCTCCTTTTTCATCTGGTATGCCGGATAAGCTTCATTCCTCAGTTTTATGCCTTTTCCACTTGATGCGGAGTAACTCAATTCCTCATTTTGGCTTTCCTCCGACTTTTATGTCAATAAATCCACCCTTCATTTTTGCCGTGCCGTTTCCACTGCTGGGTGATGGGCCGGGTGTGATGCATGCCTTGTGGTAGCTATGCTTTGCAATTCTCTGTCCAATTACGCCACTCTCATTTTGCCTCCTTTCCACTCTGATGCTGATAACGTCCGAGTGTGCCGTCAGTCTTGCTTCCTGTTCCCTCTTATGGCCGATAACTCCATTCCTCATTTGCCTTCTTTTCCACCTCAGTATGCGATCAACACCTCTCCTCAATTTTGCTTCCTTCCCCTCTTAATGCCGATGGAGAGCGTCAACTCTGTTCAAATGCCTCTTTATCACTCGTTTGTTGATTAGTTGTCTGTCTTTCGCTGCTTCCTTTCCACTCTGTATTAGGCCGGGTCTCCGATATTGGTTTTAAATGAATTTGTACCCGCTCATTTTTCTTTCTAGAAACAGTTTTTTTTTATTTTAATAGGTTTTTAAATTAATTTTTCCTTGTTGCAAAAATACCATTCCGCATTTGCTTCCTTTCCACTCTTATGCCGATAACTCCATTCCTCATTTGCTTCCTTTCCACTTTTATGCCGATAACTCCATTCCTCATTTGCTTCCTTTCCACTCTTATGCCAATAACTCCACTCCTCATTTGCCTCCTTCCACTTTTAAGACGATCACTCCATGCCTCAGTTTGTGTGCGGCTCCTGTTCCCATCTGTTGCCGGATGAGACGTCCGGAATCTCTGCATGTGGCCTGCCTTTCCCACTGCTTATGCCGGATAACTTCGATTCCTCATTTTACTCATGCCTTTGCAGCCTCGTGGTAGGCCACGATACCTGTCCACCGGTGCCTGTGAATACTACTCCAGTTGAAAAGACGATACCAGAGACCTCAACAGAGACAACAAAAAATGACGCTGAGAGAAGATTAGCGGTGAGACATAAGTGCACAACAATCATGCTGGACGAAGGTGTGAAAGATGCTGAAAAACCACGTGCTGAAATATTTTTCCTGATACCTCCTGTTGGGTTTATAAGAAATACATTGTTCGTTTTGTACAATGCCTCAATAACTCAAGTTTCTCATCTATCTACTTGAGAGATAAATTTTCTAGACGCAACAACTAATAAGATGACCTTATTCGCTTAAAACAGATTCTAACCTTATTCATCTGTTCTTAACATCTTTGGATATTTATCTTATTATTGTTGAATCACCTTTATCCTGAAAGGTTCACATTATCACATTATTGGGTGTTCTGAGAGAGTCTTCGAGGTAACTTCGATCACCCACCACCAGTTTCCGTTAGTATGGAGTATGTATCATATTATCTGGACCGGATCGCCGAGCATTTCGGGCGGAACCTGAATGGTATGGGAATGGGACTGGATCGTCAGGCGTCCCTGGAATGCTGGAAGTGAATATTCCAGGGATTCTAGGAAAGTGGTTCCAGTTATCAGGAACCTGAGGAATAAACTGTGGGAAGAAAATGAGAGAGATAGAAGAGCAGAGAGAAGGCGAAATAATGAAAACTAAAGCATTGACCGCACAGGACAGCCACGCGAGGCGGGGACGGGGCGTGACGCACGCGGACACGAAGTACTTGATTTGAATATAGTTAGTAATTCAGGATTCTGGAGAAATGGATGTAATGATATGGTGTCACAGGATCCAGGAAACTGGGATCCTGGAACTGGAAAAGAAAGATACGGTATAAATAGGCCAGATGATTATGAGGTATCAGATATTATATAAAGTATAATAAGAGTAATATGAGTATATATATATATATAGGATAGTATATAGTAATAATAATGATAATTAATATAAGATAGTAAGATATTATAATAATATTAAGATTAATAATAATATATAGAGTATAAGATATATATATATAAATTATAGATATATATAAATATATAAAAGATATAGATATAAATATATATAATATATTGATACATGCTTAGATAGAATACTGAGTAACGTAATGCTAGGAGAGAATACTACATGCTGATAGAGAATCCGTTCATCATAGAAGAGAATACAACGTACACCACACCCGCACACAACCCCGCACCGACCATGGAAGACCCCCCCCCATAATGTAGAGTGAGATCATATAGATGTAGAGATAAGTAGGGAGAAGGTGTAGTAATATGAGTGAGATAATATGGGAGGTAGTGTGGAGTAGGTGA
>JABUQX010018105.1:0-5000 GCA_015478945.1 Trachelipus rathkii
CCGAGATAATAAATATAATATATATGGAGAGAGAGAAGAAGAGAGAAGAGAGAGAGAGAGAGAGAGAGAGAGAGAGAGAGGAGAGAGAGAGAGAGAGAGAGAGAGAGAGAGAGAGAGAGAGAGAGAGAGAGAGAGAGAGTTACAAGGAAATAACAAATACTGTTCAGTAGTTGTGGCTTAGTTCTGAAATTTTTTTGGGGGGCTGCAGTTCCGCAGTGCCTATGGACGAGCCGCCACTGTTACCAATAGTATATGCCAACTAGACTACTACCAAAAGCAAAATCTATAACTAAGGTAAATGTTAACCACATGGAACTCTTGCATTGTTTACAATTCTCAGCTGAGCCGACGGGCGCATTCGGCCGTTTCCGGTGAACTCAAATTTCCTGTTCTCTGATTGGTTATTGTAATTTTTTTAAAAATATCAAAAAAATCCCCAACATGCAGTTTTACCTTAATAACTAACTAAAAAATTTTGGTAATTATTTACAATAAGTGCCTCTAAACAGATTTTTATAAAAATCTCCTGTTCTCTGATTGGTTAATGTAATTTTTTTTAATAATTTTGTCATAGTTACAACCAGGGTTGTGGAGTCGGTTCAAAAATTTTCCGACTCGGACTCCGACTCCGACTCCGACTCCGACTCCGACTCCACCCTCTTCAAAATTACCGACTCCGACTCCGACTCCGACTCCGACCTCTTCAAAATTCCCGACTCCGACCCCGACTCCACCCTTTTGAAAATTGCCGACTCCAACTCCGACTCCGACTCCGACTCCGACACCACTCTTTTGAAAATTACCGACTCTGACTCCACCCTCTTCAAAATTACCGACTACTATTCCGACTCAATCCTTTCTTAAATGGGTAATTGTGGAGTTCTTTTCAGTCTGATTAATATAAATAGTTAAATACCGTATTGAAACTATGAACATTTGATGTACAAAAATGATTTATATAAATTATTTGAAGTTTTATTTTTATGGTAATTATTTACAATAAGTGCCTCTAAACAGATTTTTATGAAAATCACGGCCTAGACTCTAAAAAAACAGTAATGAAGAATAAAAAAAAAATTATTTGTCGATCTCTTTAGGAAAAAAAGTTACAGCCTCTCAAAGTTTGGCATTTTCCCATACGGTTTTCTTATTAAAAAACTGAACGGGCCTCGAGATCGATTTAGGGCTATCCTAGTTCAGATTACAATAAGATTTGTTAAGTATACACAGAATACTTAACAAAATATATCATAACCTGAACTAGTAGGGTCCTAAACCGAGACCTAACCTGAATGGATCGACGATGCCGTAAACTTAGAACTAACCTGGATCCACCCAGGTTAGGTCTCGGTTTAGGACCCTACTAGTTCAAGTTATATGTTTTGTTAAGTATACTATGTATACTTAACAAATCTTATTGTAACCTGAATTACGATGGTCCTAAACCGATCTGGAAGCCCGTTCATTTTTTTATAAGAAAATCCTATGGGAAAATGCCAAACTTTGAGAGGCTGTAACTTTTTTTCCTAAAGAGACCGACAAATAATTTTTTTTTTATTCTTCATTACTATTTTTTTAGAGTCTATGCTGTGATTTTCATAAAAATCTGTTTAGAGGCACTTATTGTAAATAATTACAACATTTTTTTATCTAGGTTTGGGGGCGGAATATTTTCATTATCATCAATAATAAATATTCCTACAATAACTTCCTAGATAAAGAATTTTATGAAAATCATAGCCTAGAGTATAAAAATAATGAAGGATAAAAAAAATTATTGAGATCTATTTAAGTGTTTATTTTTATTTTTTTCTTACATTTTATGTTTGTAATTTCAATGTTAAAAAATTGATTATAATGAAAAGCATACTCAGCTCTTTTTTGATTGTTGTTACATTGATAACATTTTTATTACAATAGTTTTTTATACTTATTCATAATAGTCAGGTTTAGGGTAATCCTATCAGATATCAATTATTTTTTCCGATAATCGTAAGTTATCGGATATCTGTGTTACCCATATATATAAATAAATTTTGTTCGAAAACGTAAGTGATTTGGCCTTGGCTACATTTACATAAAATATATTTAAAAAATGAAATATTATTTTATAATTACGTATATATTAACTTAAATGTGTTATTTAAACTAAAGAGTAAGAAAAATATAATTGGTTGTAAAACATAAATTTTACGTTTATTTCGTAAATGTAAATTTGCTAAACAAATAATTTGAATTGTGGCTATATATGCATCCAATTTTTTAAGAAAAAATTTTGTTTTAACAATTACATATATATTTACTTTTTTTTTAAACTAATCTAATACTATAGGGTAAATGCACAATAGGGTGGTGTGCATGCATGGCAGACAAATTGCTGAAGTGCTTGCTTCTAATGCGCGCTGCTCACGAACTGTGCCATATAGTTCTTATATGGCAAAGCTCGCGCAGCTCGCATTAGAAGTGAGCGATCTGCCATGCATTTGCACTATGGTAATTCGAGTAAATTTTATATATATTATATATATATATATATATATATATATATATATATATATATATATATATATATATATATATATATATATATATATATATATATATATATTATATATTTTTATATATAATATATATATATATTATATATTTATATATATATATATATATAAAATATATATATATTATATATATATATATATATATATATATATATTATATATATATATATATATATATATATATATATATATATATATATAATATATTATATATATATATATATATATATATATATATATATATATATATATATTATATATATATATATATTATATAATATATATATTATATATATATATATATATATATATTGCAATTTTTATATATTATATATAAGGCAAAAGTTCAGTTTTTTATCACTTTTGGGAAGTCAGTTTATAGTGAGTCGCCTCGCATCGCTCAAGGTCATTCTAGGTTAATGCAGTCCAGGGTGTTGGAGTCGGAGTCGGAGTCGGAGTCGCGGAGTCGGGAGTCGGTTAGTTTTGAAGAGGGTGGAGTCGGAGTCGGTATTTTTGAACGGGTGAGTCGGAGTCGGAGTCGGAGTCGTAATTTTCAAGAGGGTGGAGTCGAGTCGGAGTCGGAGTCGGAGTCGGTAAATTTTTCAGAGGTCGGAGTCGAGTAACTTTAAGATAGTAGAGTTGGAAATCTAGTAAAAATTTTGAGCTGAACAAAGTTTATGAATGTTGACTCTGTGAGTGAACTTCAATCGCTTCAACAAGGTTTCCTCACTTGCCGACTTCCACATCACAAAATGCAATTGCAAACTTGCAAACTTCGAAGTTTTTTTTAACCTGCACCTTATGTTTCATTTGGATTATATTCTAGATGAATTAAGCCTTCAACCTTATACGCATGCTAAGTATTTAAGATGCTGAAGAATAATAAACTCCAGGTACGAAGAGAAATTTCTCTCATTGAACAATGTATTCTATACTGCTGCTGTTTATATAATTCCTATCTCATGGTAAGTTAAATGAAGATCAACAATCAAAAAAGCTTAAATCTGCACTTTGCAACGTCTCCATTTTGTATTAAAGGTTGCAAGAAGTTCAAGAAGAAAAAAATACATCTGAACATATTGTAAGTAATGAAACTACAACTATCCCCATTACTACCTTCGCCAGTCATTTTTCAGAAAAGCCTCAGAAGAAATGAAAGTATGAAAAAGCTTCTAGATTATTGAAGAGTTTAGTCCGAAAGCTTCGACTGGTTCAGAAAAAGTCAAGGTTTTTCGGAAGAATTGTGTATATAATATTCCATAACTTTAAACAAATTTTCTTTGCTGCACTGAAAGAAGTTGAAAAAATTGATATAACTTTGAAGCTTAAATTAAAAGAGGCCATCGAAAAGTATCCAGACATTGTACAAGAAGCTGACAATTGCTGTTACTGATCTACATCCAAAGCAAGTTATCGTTGAGGGCTTTTTTCTGCTCTTAGCATTATAAAATCAGACCTAAAAGGAAAAATTGAAGGAGGACCTGGCAGATGCTATTCTACTTTTAAGAACTAATTCATTCATTGAGTAGATGACACTAGATGTAAGTTCATGTAGCAGTTTATATATATAATATATATATAATATATAAAATATATATATATATTAATATATATATATATATATATATAT
Organism: Trachelipus rathkii; assembly: GCA_015478945.1. Taxonomy (NCBI): domain Eukaryota; kingdom Metazoa; phylum Arthropoda; class Malacostraca; order Isopoda; family Trachelipodidae; genus Trachelipus; species Trachelipus rathkii. The sequence goes on from JABUQX010018105.1 coordinate 4,189, forward strand.
ATATATATATATATATATATATATATATAAAAATAAAATATACACTATATATATATATATATATATATATATATTATATATATATATATATATATATATATATATTTTTATATAGTTAATATATATATATATAGAATTTCTATAATATTATATATATATAATATATATTATATATTATACATATATAATATATATATATATATATATATATATATATATATATATATATATAAATATATATATATATATATATATATATATATATATATATATATATATATATATATATATATATATTGTGGCGTCTGGTGGAAGGGGGCTGCGACCACCACTGAGGAGTCCAAAGCAGCCCCCCCGGGACGAAACGCCAATTCATCGCGACAACGCTCACTCTCTTCAACATCAATCATCTAGTCTTCAGCTAATGAAGGTGGTTCTCAAGTCAACTCACTTACCCCCTTCATATTGGTGACCACCGGAGTGACTAGTGCCACTGGAGTGGCACAACGAACACCAGCCAGCATCCCATCTTCTTTCAAAGTTGTTCGCCGTGGTAAGACATTTCATTGTAGAGTTTGTTTTACCACAATCGTTCAACGCAGCATTACATCAATTCAAGTTTCTTCTGCTGGGCGCTGCTCTGTTCGGTCATCCTGTAACGCCTGTACTGTGCTTCTCACTGCAGGTGCAGACCAACTGCACGTAAGAGTACAGAGTGGTCGAAGCCTTCTCAGTGACTTTAATGTGTGCACACCTAGCTCTCATCTGACAGCTGACCGACGTCCTTTCAGGTGCGCAGAGCGGAGTGTGCT
>JABUQX010018105.1:10000-12500 GCA_015478945.1 Trachelipus rathkii
TGACTTCAAACTTGAAATATGCATAAATAGGTCCATTACCTACAATATTCAAAGAGGATTTTTTGATTTTTTGAGTTTTGTGCTCAGCTTTGTCCAATTTCCAAACCCACTTTTTTTTGATTTTGAAATGAAAAATTGCGATATTTTTTTTCCTGTTCGGGAGAAGTAGATAAAATTTTCAGAGCATATGTAGTCGGGGGAGAGGCATATTTTTACTTAAATAATTTCTTTGTATATGCAATAGTTTTGGATTTGTTCTTGGAACAAATTTTCAAAAAAAAATTTTTTGAAAATTTTTAAAAACTTTTTTTTTTGAGTATACAAAAAAATTATCTAAGTAAAAAAGATGAATCTCGCCCGACTATACAAGCCCTGAAAATTTTATGTTGATCGGATGAGTAGAAAAAAATTATGTAAATTTTTCACTTTTCCAAAAAATTCAAATGTTTGGAAAAGTGAAATATTGGGATATTTTTTTTATACTTGTCCGATCAACATCAAATTTTCAGGGCTTGTATAGTCGGGCGAGATGCATCTTTTTTACTTAAATATTTATTTAATATATATATTTATTGTATATATTATTTTTTTTTTATTTTTATAAAGATATATATAAATAATATATATATATATATATATATATATATATATATATATATATATATATATATATATATATATTATATATATCTATATATATATATATATATATATTTATATATATATATATATATTATTATTATATATTATATATATATAATATATTATATATTTGTGTAAATTATTTATTTTTTCATCACTTTCATTTATTATTTCGTAAGTTTTTTGCTCCTCACAATTATGGGCCCCTTTCTACGTGGGCCCCCCCGCACGCAGGGTCTGCGGGCCGTTAGTTAACGGCCCCTGTATATATATATATTATTATATATATATTATATATATACTATATATATATATATAATATAATATATATATATATATATATATTATATATATATATATATATATTATATAATATAATCATCATTATCAATCCCCACCTTCTCTCCCAAGGCTGGGGGTAAGGTGCGTAGCATGCACTGGAAACAGAAAGTAAGTAGACTAATATGATGAAAGTCGAAAGAAAGCCAGCCTTACCGCCCCCTTATACCTTTTAGTGAGAACTCGTTGCAGTAAGAAAATCCAACCTAGAGCTTCACGGCCCTCAAACTATGGCATCTCGCCAATGTAGGGTTACCCCTTAACCCAGGTGGGCCACAACCAATAACCCTCTCACAAAACACTGCATAAATTCAGATTATCTCTCCTTGGATCCTTTGCGACTCACTCCCACTTTTTCCAAATCAGTCTCCCCAAGCGTCGATTCCCGGCATACTAAGCACTATACATCCGCTTAACCAACCAACTTTCATCAATCCTTTCCACATGGCCAAACCATCTCAACCTATTCATTTAATTCTCTCATCTACCCTTTCTTCCCGCCACACACTCTCTTACATATGTTCATTCCTCATTTTTCAATTCTTTTCACAATTAACATGGCTCTATGATTATCCATCTGAGCATTCTACACTTTCGATCTATACCTCTTATTCCAGAACATAGTCTCACTAATATATATTAACGACAGTAAAAAACAACAACCCCTCATATATATACTATATATATATATATATATATAATATACATGTACATTTAGTACTCTTTATATTGATATAAAATTTTAATAATTTATATATCTGTGTTTATATGTTATACATATATATATTAATATATATATTAATATATATATATATATTATATAATTTTGCCAGGGGTGGAGTCGAGTCCGGAGTCGGAGTCGAGTCGAGTCGGTAATTTTCAAAAAAGGGTGGAGTCGGAGTCGGAGTCGGACGTCGGTAATTTTCAAGAGGTTGGAGTCGGAGTCGGGAGTCGGAGTCGTTAATTTTGAAGAGGGTGGAGTCGAGTCGGAGTCGGAGTTCTGAAAATTTTTGAAAAACCGACTCCCAACCTGATGCAGGTCATGAAGTCTATTTGCAAACATATATATATATAGTGTATATAGAGATATTATAATATATATATATATATATATATATATATATATATATATATATATTATATATATACATATATATTATATACTATATATATATATATTATATATATTATATATATAATATAGGAGGAAAAAAGAAATACTAAAAGGTGCAAACGTAGGAGGAAAACAAGAGGTAAATGCACAGTTTGGAAGGAGGATGATGGAGGAATACAAGGGAATAGGAAGCTTTCTGGAAGGAAGCGCGCAAAGGTTTAAGAATGAGAATAAGGGGAATCTGTCTTAAGAATAATGAATAGGGATGGTGTTTTTTGTACTGATGAAATGGATGTTGAGGGGAGTGTGGAAAGATACACTTCGAAAATCTGCACAATATTAACAGTAATGATGAGGTGTTAGTGAATGTGTGTGGTTTTGATGGTGCAAGAAGGAATAGGTATT
>JABUQX010018105.1:17500-23102 GCA_015478945.1 Trachelipus rathkii
TGAGATAAGTTTAAGAGAGGAGGCAGAATTATTAGTTACATTTACTTTGGTGATTGTGTAGTTTAGGTCAGTCACCTCCAAGTTATCTTGCAAGCAACATTTCTTATAACCAGAGCCTATCTCATTTCCCAGTTTATAAATTATAACCATTTAAAGAATTTTATACCATACAATCTCTTTGTAGTATATTATATTCAGTATAAATTTTTTCAGAGGGATTAAAACTACCCAACTGAATACTGCATCGTTCTTCCATCCATCCACTTCAAGACCAGATCAATCTCTGCCTAAATTATTATATTATTATTATTATTATTATTATTATTATTATTATTATTATTATTATTATTATTATTTTATTAATTATTTTTATTATTATTATTTATTATTAATTTTTTTATTATTATTATTATTATTATTTTAATGTATAAAAATTAAGTTTTAAAACCTTTTTTTTTTAACCATAACTTTGAATTTTCTGGTCTAATTTTTGAGTAAAATGTTGCAAATTTTTTTAAAAAATATTTTTTTGAAACTTTTTTCAAATATTCAGTTAGCCAAACAACTTTGGCTAGGGTTTTTTTATTCATGGCGACCGTGACAGGACAGGCAAGGCGTAATTAAAAAGGATTGATCTGGGCTTGATGGAAATTGGAATCTGCGTAAAATAACCAAAAAAAAAAATTTTTTTCTTAAAAATTTGTGAATTCTTCAAATTACAATTTTACAAAACTCATAACCATATTTTATATTTGTATTTTGTTTAAAATTTATCTTTTAAGCAAACTTAAATACCATTTTTTTCTTAAATTTGATTTTTCCAAAAAATTTCGCATATTTTTGTCGAAACCAATTTTCTACGATTTACCTATTTTTGGTCGAAACAATTTTCACATATTTCTTTTTCAAAACTTTTTGCATATTTTATATGTGCAAGCACAATTTGTTGCTTCCATAACCTTAGTTGAAAGTTTTGCCTATGATTTTATTTTTTTTAAAGTTAAAAATTTCGCAATTTTTTATCAAAATTTTTTAGTCGATTTTTTTTTCATTCAAAATTTTTTCGCATAAATCTTTTATAATAATATTTTTTGCATAACTTAGTCGAAAGTTTTGTTTACAATTTTTTTGTTAAAAGTTCCTCAAATTTTTTCGAGTTTTTTTTTTAGTCAACGATTTTATTTTTTGTCAAAATATTTTTCGCAAACAAAAATTTTTTTCCTTTCGTCAAAATATTTTTCAGACGTTAGTCGAAAATTTTGTCTACGATTTATTTTTTCAGTCAAAATATTTCGCTTAAAGATTTTTTTTCTCCAAAAGATTTTTTAAAGCCTATTTTATATAGACCTATTGCCAAAACGAGTTTTATCATTTTTCTTGGTCTTAATTTTTTTTGGCCTACAATTTATTTTTTTTTATTAAAACCATTTTTGCATAGTTTCTTTTGCCGAAAGCTTGTTGCATATTTAAATTTGCTATTAAAAAAAAAAAAAAAAAAAAAGACATTTCTTTTTGTATTTGGCCTATTTTGATTCAGAACTTATACATATAGGCTTATCATATTTTTTGAATTTAAATAGTTAAAATATAAAAAAGTAAGTTTTTTGTTCTAACTTTGAAATACGATCATTGAGTTTCATCAAAACTCACATAATATAAAAAACAAAACAAAAAAAAGTTAGTTAAAACTGTATTAACATACTGTACATGTTTCAGATTTTATTAGTTCCAATTTTTATAAGTTTTTTCTTTTCAATATGGCTAGTTTAAACCTTTTAATATTAAAACGTAAATTCATCCGAAGAGACATTACCTTAGAGTTAAGTAAAATCCAAACCAATATTCCCACATCCTTAGTGGAAATGAATAAAATAAAATATATGGTTGAAGATAAGGAGAAATCTTTAAAATATCTGGATAATGAAATACAAGATATCCAATTTTCCAAACAATTTGATGCTGATAAGTTTGCACAGGAATATAATTTGTGTCTTGACTATCAAAGTAAATGTAAAGAGATCCTTGCAATCATTTATTGTGCTACAATGGAACAATCTTTCAATACACCCCATATATACTCTAATACAGATAACATGATTCCTCATTCAGGGTCAAAATCTCATGTTGAGCTAGTAAATGAGTTGAAAGGTGGGATTGAGTGTAATTTGAGTAATGAAATTGTAGATGATGAAATAAATGAGAATTTAGATAGTGCTAAGGAGGTGTTATATGACCAGTGCAACAAAGACACATCATTGAATATGAGTGAGTTTAAAGAACATTCCTCAGAAGTAAAGGAGGCCCCTGCTCCCTCTTCTCAAAAATTTGAAGAAAACACAGTTGAGGAAGTAGGCCTACCATACTCTTGCTATACATTTCCTCTCATTCTTCAGCCTTATTGCTTGAGACTGCAACCATTTATGCTTAACCTCCCCAAAGTGGGTGAATTGATTTTAAATCCATATTTTCAATTACCTTCCCTCACTGTTAAATTTTCAGTACTTCAGTGGGACACATGTAAAGTTATACTTGGGGTAATTGACCTTATTTCCAATATGAATAATGGAGTTAAATTTGTTATTGTGCAGAATAGTTCAGTAAATACCAAATCCAAATGTAAATATATCCCTATCTTTGAATCCTTGAGTATTACATTAACTACAGAATTCATTTTTAATTTGCATAATGTACTTTGTGGTAATTACTATATAGAAGCTATTCAAGTAGAATCAATTCCCATCTATCAAGACAGTACAGTAGCATTATCTTTGTTAGATTCTTTCCTATGTGAAAGAAAAAAGTTGCAAAAGTGTTCTGTTTTTGAAGAAAAAAAATTACATAAAGCTTCTGGAAAGTATCTAACTCCTTTAATTTTGGCTAGGTTTGATAATTGTATTTCACCATGCTTTCCCCCAAAACCATTAAAAAATTCAAACTGTTTCTCAGGACCAGATTTCCTTAAGCCTGATAAATCTGATACTAAATTATATGTAAAAGCCACAATTTTTGCTACAGCTCCAAATTCAAACATTATATCAAATAATAATAAAAATACTTGTATCTTAAATATTAGCCAAAGGGGAAAAAACCATCATCATGAATATCTGAAAGGGTGTTCACAATTCTCAAAATTTTCCTTTGATAATAAATTAAAACTTAAGCATAAGAATGAAAACCTCCTCCCATTTGATAGAGGAAAAGTGCCAAATTTTTTAGAATGCCATGTTGAAAGCTATATAATTTACTCCATTCCTGAGAAACATAACCATAATGCTGCATTGAGACTGACTGAAAACAATGCTGCTCTTAAAACTTACTGTAAATTTAAAATGCTAAGACTACATAGAATTGAAGTGCATTTACATTTTATAATTATTCTAGATATTTAGTTTAATTTTTTTTATTTAGTTCAATTTAAGTAGATTTTTTTTCTTTTTTTTCATGCTCATTTAACATATAATCTTTTTAATTATTTAAAAAAAAAAAATTTTAATTTTGATTTTGAATTAAATTAGAATCTGAATAAATTTAAATAAATTGAACAGTTCTGGTGGGAGTGTACAAAACAAAGTTTTCCTATAAAATATTTTTTAGTTAATTTTAAATACTTTTCAAGACTTTGATGCCAAGAAGTAAAACTAATATTCTTTAAATTTTATAAAATATACCTGGATAAAGCAACAGTAAAAATGAGTATAAATTTAGATTTTAGTAATGCATTTATTAAACTCTTAAGTTTTTAATTAATTAATTTTATAATTTATCTCAAATTTTATTATTTAAAATTTAAGAAGGAGTTTATATCTGAGTAAAATTTCCATATCTCATTCTTGGTTCAAAGCTGCAAATATAATATAACAAGAATGAAATAATTTAATCTCCAACAAAAAATATTTCTAAAAAATGGAAACAGCTTTATTCACTTTGGACTAATTTTTTCCACGAGGCGAGGGCCTTGTTCCTTTTTTATATATTAGGCTAGCGCTGGACCTACAACAACAGAAGCGAAGGGCCCTCGGGCTGAAACTCCCAAACTATTCTAGTGCAGATGAGAAAAAACATTTTGTAATAGAAGTTCTTAAAAAACATGTTTAACAGCTAAAACAACTTTCGCTGATTCCAATTTTTTCAAGCCCAATCAATCCTACGCATTTAGGAATAAATGCGACGTCTATAGAAGGAAACTACATGAAATAACAAGGTGAGATCTGGTTGTTTTTCTTAGTTATAAATCTCCTTCTTATTTGCCTGAAGTGTATATAAAAAAAATAAACTCTGCAAAAAATTTATTTAATTTTAAAGTTTTTATAATATAGAACCAAAAATCTTAAGCTAAGCCATAGGCTTACTTCATAGATAGGCTAGATTTATGCTCATTTTTTCCTATGCTTGCATAATTATCCAGTGTAACTAAATTTGCAATCAATCAGAATTTAACCAATCTTTCATCCATTTTCCATTTTATATTTGTAATTCAGTTTTCCATAACCAATTTTTTGTCTAGGGCAGAAAATTGACTATATATATTTTTACTGAATTACCATAAATCCAATAACCTGATGAAAGATTAACAAATTTTTTTTTTTTAACTAAAATTGGATTGCTGCAACCTTTGTTTTATCAAATAAATATCAATAATATAAACTAATCTCATTTTTATAATTCAGTCATTTTTACCATTTAGTCAATTATTTGATTAAATTTTTTTCCCACTGAATTTGTTACTCCATAGGCTAGTCTTATATTTTGATATTTGAGATAAGTTTAAGAGAGGAGGCAGAATTATTAGTTACATTTACTTTGGTGATTGTGTAGTTTAGGTCAGTCACCTCCAAGTTATCTTGCAAGCAACATTTCTTATAACCAGAGCCTATCTCATTTCCCAGTTTATAAATTATAACCATTTAAAGAATTTTATACCATACAATCTCTTTGTAGTATATTATATTCAGTATAAATTTTTTCAGAGGGATTAAAACTACCCAACTGAATACTGCATCGTTCTTCCATCCATCCACTTCAAGACCAGATCAATCTCTGCCTAATTATTATTATTATTATTATTATTATTATTATTATTATTATTATTATTATTATTATTATTATTATTATTATTATTATTATTATTATTATTATTATTATTATTATTATTATTATTATTATTATTTATTATTATTATTATTATTATTACTTATTATTATTTTAATGTATAAAAATTAAGTTTTAAAACCTTTTTTTTTTAACCATAACTGAATTTTCTGGTCTAATTTTTGAGTAAAATGTTGCAAATTTTTTTTAAAATATTTTTTTGAAACTTTTTTCAAATATTCAGTTAGCCAAACAACTTTGGCTAGGGTTTTTTTTATTCAGTATATAATCCAATGATTTTAAGAAAAATAGAAAAAAATTTAGGAAATTTTTTTTAATAGTTTGATAATTTTATTTCTAAACATTGCATACTACAGTATGAATATATGGGCAATGCCATAAGAAGTTTTTAATTGGAGATGAAGAATGGGTTGGCATTTCACGCAATAGGAAATTAATAATTACATTCCTTGACCTTTTAAGAAGCAAGCCATGTAAAAATGTGAAGAATAAT
>JABUQX010018106.1:10000-12500 GCA_015478945.1 Trachelipus rathkii
TTTTATGCAGATTCCAAATATATTTTTAGTTTTTTTCTAGCATCAACCGTTTTTGTGTTACGACGGCAGGAAGTATTTATTGGCATCTTCTCATTTTGTATTGTGGTTAAATATTTCCTGCCATCGTAACACAAAAACGGTTGATGCGTAGAGAAAAAACTAAAAAATTATTTGGAAAGTCCAAAAAAAACTGAAAAAAACAATAAAAAAATCGGAAGAAAGAAAAAAAAAATTTTTTTTTTGTAACTGTAACCACCATACAAAATGAGATGCCAATAATTACTTCCTGCCGTCGTAACACAAAAACGGTAAATACTAGAGAAAAACTAAAAAAATATTTGGAATCTGCATAAAAAACTGAATAAAAAACAATAAAAAAAATCAGAAGAAACAAATTTTATTTTTTTTTTTTTTGTAACGGTAACCACCATACAAAATGAGATGCCAATAAATACTTCCTGCCGTCGTAACACAAAAACGGTCGATGCTATAGAAAAACTAAAAACATATTTGAAATCTACATAAGAAACTGAATAAAAAACAATAAAAAAATCAGAAGAAACCAAAAAAATTTTTTTTTGTAACGGTAACCACCATAAAAAATGGGATGCCAATAAATACTTCCTGCCGTCGTAACACAAAAACAGTCGATGCCAGAGAAAAACTAAAAACATATTTGGAATCTACATAAAAAACGGAATAAAAAACAAAAGAAAAATCAGAAGAAACATTTTTCTTGTTACATTGTGAATTAGCAACGAATATATTTTATTCAATGTAATACGTAATCTAGGGTGAAAATAGATGACAAAATTAGTTTGAATTTTGTTATAAAGCTATTTTAATGTATAGTGTATATTTAAATTTTTTAAAAAAAACTACATAATCGAATAAAGCGTTGAAAGCTCTTGCGTGGTTTTTTTTTAACAATGCATAGTAAAATAAATTATAAATATAAAAATAAATTCTATTATGCATACGTTAAGTAAAGGTTATGTTAGAGTTTAGTTAGTTTACATAGATTTAAGCTATATATACGTTAAGTAAAGGTTAATAGTTTAATTAGTTTACATAGATTTGCACTATTTTTCTATTATTTTTAGAAGTATGAAGCATCTTTAATAGTAAAGTTTCAATTTGACTTACGCATTTTCACTTCAATTTTATGAAATGTGTTCGAATTCATACAATCGATATGTATATGGAGGTGGAGGCAGATAATCGACATGATCCTTAAACTTTATATTTTTTATTTTTTTTTTTACCCTAATGTGTGTGTGTGTTTACTAAATGCTTTCCCGTTCTATTAATTTTAAATACGTTTTTAATAATCAAAGAAGCAGTATTTTATGTCATAAAGATAAGTATTTCGTTTTAATCTTTAACGTTTTTTAACTACATTTTTTTTAAACCTTTTAGTTTATCATAGCTATTTTGTAGTTAGCTTTTAGGATAGCTCAATATCATTTATTTTAATAACATACATGTTGGTTAGTTAGTTTAGCTAGTTTAGTTAGCTTTTAGCACTAGATTACTTTGTTTTCTCATTTTTTATTCTTAATTTTACTATCCCTTTTAAGTTTAAGCTTTTTATTCTAAAAAAAATTTACTGTTTTGCGAGTTAATTATCTTTCCCATCGTGAATGGCGAGGAGGTCGCGAAGTCGGAGTCGCGGGGGTATTGGTGAAGGTGGGCCTAGCAGTGGGTTTTCTATAGACTTTGCTAATGTCCGTGGCCTTCGAATTAAACACTAATTTGTTGAACACCACCCTTCAACCTTTCATCCTAATATTTTACTCCTGTCTTAGACCCAACTAGCTTGGGATTTCATCTCTAATAGCCTAAACATCTGTAACTATAACATAATTTAAAGTTTTCAACTGAATGGTGGGGTCTGTGTCTATATAAACATAAACACTACTGTAACATGTCTCGAAAATCTTGAATCTCCTAATTTCGATGTTCCATGGCTTAAAATCTGTCTTCCTACTACTATCATTATCTTTCCTATTACTTTCATTATCTTGTGATTCTGCTACTGTTCTCCTAAAGAACAAATTTTCCAGTTCTTTTTGAATGTCTTACAAAACCTCACACGAGATTGTTACATCTTCTCAAACAAATGTTGAGATCCTCTATTTAAGAGATTTCAACGTATACCACACTGAATGGTTAAGTTTCATTAATACTAATACAGTTGGGAAAAGAGTCTAAATCGTTAATCGTTATAATTTTTTTTTTAAATTTTCAGTAACGGCATTATATTATAATAATAGACATTTTTTTTTTAAGTGGAAAGCACTTTTTTCTCAGCTCCATCTGCCTTGTTTTATGCTATGTCTACCATTACTACATATAAAAATTCTGCATAATAACGTTCATTTGAAGATGTGCCTTTCCCGCGGTAGTCTACAACAATTTACTCGTTTTGCATCAAAAGTAAAAAATAGACTTCGTAACTTTTCAAGCCAACAAAACTGTTTTCTACTTGTTTGGTATG
>JABUQX010018107.1:0-10000 GCA_015478945.1 Trachelipus rathkii
CAGAGAGTGTGTTGAATAGACATGGAAGTAGAAGTGTATATATATATAGAAGTAGATTGGATATTGTTAGGTGAGAGGATTTGGAGATGGATTTTGCAGAGATACGGACGTGTTGGACTCTCACCGAGCTATATATATTTACTTAGTTACATGGCTAACAGATGATGTAATAGACTTGGGGCGCTGTAAGTGATGAATTAGAACATTTTAAACGTGGCAGTAGCTTGGTGTAGAGGGGTGCTAAGGGCTGACCTTACTGATTTACTGGATTTAAGGTATCGTAAAATAGTATGTTTTTAATTAAAATTTCATAAAATTTTTAGTCAAAACGTTATTTTAAACTTGATAGTGTTATAAAAAATTTAAGGAGAACAAACAGTTTAAACAGTTAAATATATTATTTCTTTGTGTCAGATTAGATATGATTGATTAGTTATTAAGAAGTTTTAAGAAAATTTGAAATAATTTTAGTTATATTTGAATCAGGTACGTGTTTAATTAAAACAAAAATGTTGGTTTATCAAACTTATACGTTAATTGGCTGTAAGTAAATTGAAAGTGTGTAGAGTGAATCTGTGTGTGATGTAAGTAAATCTGTGTGTGTGTGTGTGTTGTGTGTGTGTGTGTGCTGACCGACGGGTGTAATAAGTGTAAATGTACGTGTCTATGGGTAAATGTAAGCGTCATAGTGAATGTGGTGGATAGTGTAAGTGGTGGTGTGTGTTTGTGTGTGTGTGTGTGTGTGGTGTGTGTGTGTGTGTGTGTATGTGTGTTGCAGGCATAGGTATTGTAGTTACATAACGGCTGAAAGTTTAACGACTAAGTATAATATAAAAATAAAAATGAAAAATAAATAATAAAATATAAAAATAATAATAAAAATAAATAAAAAATGAATAAAAATCATAAAAAATAAATAAAAAGTATTAAAACAAAAGGTTAAAAACATAATGTTATAAATTGGATGATAAGTTAAGAAACAGTAAAACAATATGAAGATTAAAAGCAGTAACCGCAGAAGAGTTAAAAGCAGTAGAAGCAGAACAGTTAAATGCAGTCAAGCAGAAGTTTAGCAGTAAAGCAGAAGTAAAGCAGAGTATCAAGCAGTAAAACAAGAAGCATACTAATGCGCCCCCTTGGTGTTAGGTCACACCTCTTATTGGATTTACTGATTTACTGCTTTAAGGTATGTAATGTAGGTGAATGTGAAGCAGTAAAGCAGAAAAGTTAAAGCAGTAAAACGAGTAAGTTAAAGCAGTAACGCAGTAAAACAAAGCATACTAAATGCCCCCTTGGTGTTTAGGGTCAGCACCTCTGATTGATTTAACTGATTTACTTGCTTTAGTATGTAATGTATGTGAGTTAGAAGAGTAAAAGCGGGAAGGAGTTAAAGGTAAAGCAGAGGAAGGTTAAAGCAGCTAAGAGAGTAAATACAAAGAGCATACTGATTAACCTTAGGTGTTAGTAAACCGGTCATCTGAATTTACTGATTTAACTGCTTTAGGGTATGTAATGTTGTGAGTTAAAGCAGTAAGATGCAGAATGTTAAAGCCAGTAAAGAGAAAGTTAAAGAGTAAAGCAGTAAAACAAAGAGCATAACTAACTCCCCTTTGGTGTTAGGTACAACACTCTATTGAGTTTACTGATTTAACTGCTTCTAAGGTATAGTAATGTTAAAATTATGTGCAGGTTAAAGCAGTAAATCTGTGAGGTTGATAAAGCAAGTAACATTAGTTAAGCAGAATCGTAAAATCAATCAGAGGTGTTACCGTAATAATCAAAGGGGATTAGTGTGCTTTTGTGTTTTAACTGTTGTTAAACTGGTTTGAACTCATGTTATTACTGCTTTTAAATCGCATGATGTTGATTTAGGCTGCTTTAACTCACATATTGTATTAACATTGACATACCTTAAAGGCAGTAAATAAGGTAAAATGTCAATAGATGTGTTACCATAACACGCAAGGGGGATTATATGCGTTTGTTTTTTGAGCTGGCTTTACTGGCTTGTACTTTCTGCTTTACTGCTTTAACTATTTTTCGGCTTTACTGCTTTAACTCACATACATTACTTACCTTAACACGTAATCATAAATCAATAGAGGTGTTACGTAACACCTAAGGGATTAGTTATGGCTTTTTGTGGTCTTTACTGCTTTACTGCTTTAACTTTTTGCTTTACTGCTGCTTTTACTTTCTGCTTTACTGCTTTACTGCAGTTATTAGCATTACATACCTTAAAGCAGTAAACTCAGTAAATCAATAGAGGTTGGCCTTACACCAAGGGGGGATTAGTAATGCTTTTGGGTTACTGCTGTACTGCTTTAACTTTCTGGCTTTACTGCTTTAACTATTTCTGCTTTACTGCTTTAACTCCTATACATTTTCACATACCTTAAAGCAGTAATCAGTAAATCAATAGAGGTGTTACCTAACACCAAGGGGGGATTAGTATGCTTTTGTTTTACTGCTTTACTGCTTTAACTTTCTGCTTTACTGCTTTAACTTTCTGCTTTACTGCTTTAACTTTCTGCTTTACTGCTTTAACTTTCTGCTTTACTGCTTTAACTCATATGTTTACTGTTTTAACTGCATATAGTTTTATTAACATTATGTTTTTTATTTTGTTTTAATACTTTTTATTTATTTTATTATTATTTTTATTTATTTTTATTTATTTTTATTATTATTTTTATTATTTTTATTATTTTTTTTATTTTATTTTTATTATTATACTTAGTGTTATTTACTTCATGCCTATTGTTATTATTATTTAGAACACACATACACACACACACACACACACACACACACACACACACACACACACACACACACACACTTACACTTATACACACATTCACTATGACACTTATACACACATTCACTATGACACTTACATTTACCCATAGACACTTACATTTACACTTACACACACACACTTACTTATGACAAAGCACACACAGCATTCACTATGACACTTATAACACAGGCATTCAACTACTGACACGTAACATTTACCATAGACAGCTTTACATTTACACTTTATTACACGCCCCGCGGTGCACAGCACACACACACACACACAAGATTTAACTTCAATTGCACATCACAGATTTCACTTACACACGGTCAGATTGTACGTTACACATATGAGTACGTATAGGATTTAGTTAAAACTGTTTATGTTTTACATTAAACACGTACATTTAAGTATTAATCATTCAATGATAAAAGCTAAAATTATTTTCAAAGTTTCTTAAAACTTCTATAATAAATCAATCATCTTTGAACAAAGAATTTATTATTAACTGTTAATACTTTTTGTTTATAAATTTTATAACTATCAAGTTTTAAAATAACTTTTACTAAAATTTTAAAATTTTATTAAAAAAGCTTTATTTTACCTTTCCGGTTAAATGCAGTAATCAGTAAGGTCAGCCCTAGCACCCCTCTACACCAAGCTATGCCAGTTATGTTCTATTGACTTAATGCTTACATCATCTTAAGCCATGTAATAAGTATAGAAGATAACAAAATAAGAGTTCTTCTCTGGCTAACCATAACACTGTATTATTATGTTAGATCTTTCCTAAGTTCTTTATGTTAAAATAACAATTATTCACTTACATTTATATTATTCGCTCGATGTTAACTAAAAATATTTCAAAGTTTTTTTAATAATTCGGGATTTTTCTTTATTAACTAATTTGTTATTGATTGACGTATGTATCATTGCCCATTTTTCATGAGTAGTCAACAACCCGCACTCAGCCATAACGAAACTAACGCTCTCTCGTTAACATGTGTTGAAATAACTACTTTAGGCCTAAATTAGGGATATATCTTTTTTGTATCCCCGGGGGCGATTTAGATTTAATTCCAGGGTCAAAATGTATTTTACAAACTGACCTATTTTCTGTAAATGCTGGTGCAATAACTACGTTTAGGCCTAAATTTAGCTTAAATTTAGGATAAGCCGTTTTGTATCCAGGGCTGATTTAGCCGTAATACCAGGATCACAAGTAATTCAGGTATAGACAAGAATCGAGCAATCAATGTTACTTATGTAATTTTATAATATATTTCAAAGCTGAAACATGCTGGATCGGTAAGATCCTTTATTTAAGCGGGTAAGAAGGAAATGTTTACCTTTCTTGTGAGTGGACGGAGTACAAGTTAGGATAGATCCATACATGCGTTCAAGTTAGGAACGAAATCTGTGAGCGGGTGGTGCCACGAGTGGGTAAAGAAATTAGCGTGGCCTAAAAATGACCATGGTATATGGCAAGGTCAAGGCCTAAATATCGTGGTCAAACAAGGTTAAGACATCAAAAAGGTTGCTAAGCCCGCTAAAGGAAGGCAAAAAAGAATCACACGTGGGTCAAAGATTGACCCATGCAAGCGACAAAAAATTTCCGTGGGTCAAAATTGACGCCATGGTGATCTGTCAAGGCTTTGGAGCAAAGGGGAAGGAATTTTATATAAGGTTAAGACCACGTCAAAAAATAGCGGCTAGCCGCTAGAAATGAAGAGTCAAAAATTACCCGGTGGGCAAAAAATTGACCCATGGTCGAAAAATTAGGGGGGGGCGGTAAATATAGGGGGCAATACGTAAGCGAGGAGGCTTGCTGCCGTCTGGCGCAACCCTTCCTTCCGAAGGTTTGCATTGGGTTGCCTGAAAAAATTCAGGGTTGCCAAAAAAATTAGGGTTGCCAAAAAATTAGGGCGGCCAAAAAATTAGGGTTCTCAAAAAATTAGGGTTCTCAAAAAATTAGGGGTGCCGAAAAAATACGCGTGGGCGCAAATTGACCCATGAAAGACGGAAGGGTTGGTCGAAAAAAAGGTAAAGTCCCAAAAGGTAAAGGCCAAAAAGGTCAAGGTCAGGTAAAAATTTGGCTCAAAAAAGGTCAAGGCCCCAAAAAGGTGAAGGTCAAAAAAGGTCAAAGGCGGTAAAAAATTGGGCTCAAAAAAGGTCAATTTTTGTGTCCAATATGGCCCCCCTACTACTTAATATATATATATATATATATATAATATATATTATATATATATATTATTTATTTACTATATATATAGTAGATATATTTATACTATATATTATAGTATAGTATATATATATATATAATTAGATATAAATATATATATATATATAGTAGTATATATATATATATATTTAGGTATAATATATTATATATATATATATATATTTATTGTATCATTATTGATTTGTTATTCAGAGTCTCTGTGTATCTTTACTCTTTGCAATAATCTAGGGTTGTGCAACGCACCTTTGCGGAGCGCTGCGGAGAGGTGCGGTGCGGTGCGGTGTGGTGCGATTTGGAGCACTTCGTTGCTGTGGAGTAAGTGTTGCGGTGCTGTACAGCACAAAGTTTCATTGTTCTGTTGGTGTGAGATTATAAAAGTATAAAGATGTGGTGCAATTATAATTATCTAGTCAGACTTCACAACACCAACATTATATTTGTCACTTTTTGTCTTTCCGACTTTCTCTCAACTTACCTTTAAGTCATATCTCTCTCTCTCTCTCTCTCTCTCTCTCTCTCTCTCTCTCTCTCTCTCTCTCTCTCTCTCCTCTCTCTCTCTCTCTCTCTCTCCGTTATTTTTTTTATCGGTCATAAAGTATTGAAGAGTATTGAACTTTAAGTGGATCTGAGTCACATCTTTAAACGAGAGGGACGAGAAAGATCGATTCACAATACAAATAAATAAAAAAACTTTAAAAAAAAAGAAAATCAATGGATCACCTGCAATTAACTTATTCATGACAACAAATGCCACTCTCATATATATATATATATATATATATATATATATATATATATCCACATAACTCCCCATATCTATATATACTATATATATATATATATATATATATATATTTATTTATATATATATATATAAGTAATATATATATATATATATATATATATATATCACGGACATGTCTTCCACTTCTATATATATATACTATCATATATATATATATATATATATATCATCATCATCATCATCATCACGCACCTTCTCTCCACAAGACTGGGGGTAAGGTGAGTAACATGCACCAGAAACAGAAAAGCAGTAGACGAACATAGCGCAAGTCGAAAAGAAACCCCAGCCTTAAAACCCTTTACACCTTTTAATGAGAACTCATTGCAGTTAGAAAATCTACCTTATAGCTTCACGGGACCGCGACGGACCCTCACTATGGCATCTCGTCAAAGTGGGGTTCATCCCTGGCCCAGGTGGACCACAACCATAACCCTCAAAGAGAACCCGCCATTCACTTCTGTGTGCACTTTCTTCTTCTTTTAGCCAGAACACATTTCTCTCCTCCAGAGTGATTCTACTGCTTTACTGACTCAATTACAATATATATATATATATATAATAATAATATATAATAATATAATATATATATATATATATAATATATATATATATATATATATATATATATATTAACATATATATTATATAATATGTATATATATATATATATATGTAATAATAATAATATATATATAATATATATATATGTAATAATAATAACTAATATATAATATATATATATATATAATATATATATATAACTAATAATATATATATATATATATATATGTATATATATAATAATATATATAATATAATAATAATAATAATAACATTAGTAATAATAATATGTATATGTATAGATAATAATAATAATAATAATATATGTATAATAATAATATATGTAATAATAATAATATATGTATATAATAATAATATAACCATATGTATATATATGTATAGTATGATTGTGGAAATAATAATAATAATATATAATAATAATAATAATAATATAATATATTAATAATAATAATATAATAACTCATAATATATATATATAATAATGTAATAATATGTATATATAATAATATTCTTATCATATGTAATGAAATAATAATAATATGTATATTAATAGTAATAATATAATAATAATATGTAATATATGTAATAATAATATAATAATAACAATATAATAATAATAATATGTATGTATAAATAATAACCAATAATAATAATAATAACTCTTTCTAATAATATATGTAATATGGAAGTAATGTAGCACTCCATTAACTTTGTAAAAATTTTAATTTATGTTCGTGCCCGATAACTGCAAGATATGCGCGAGCAAGAATTTTGCATAAGTCAGAAAAATATATGCCAGCTTCGACCTTTGAGATGCTCTTGAGTCAGATCAAATTATTAAGAATCGGAGAAAATCTCACTCAAGATACTCTCTCAGAAATCCTCCCGGCAAGAGTTGAGGTAAACTTCAAGGAAAAGGCTGCGACTTGAATTTCCATCACAAATTTTCGCACTAAACAAAGAGTCAGAGGCAATTGTGGAAAACGCGATGGAAAAGGCTGTTACTACCAATTCGCCTACGAAAGAGAGTATCTCAACAGAAGGGACTTTGTTACTTTTATACTTTCATTGCATATTTTACTTATGTTGAATAAAAACATCATTTCAAATATGATTTTCTAAATTACCATCCTCTTATATAGGGCTTATATAAAGAAGCCACCAATCTAGCAAGTCGTTTACCTATATAATTGGTGAACCCGGAAGAACACCCAGAACTTCGATCACGCCTTCTGAGCGCCTTCTAAAAAACAAAGAAAATGAAGAAAAGAAAAAACTAAAATAATCCTTAATTTCCCTATCAGAACCCTCGAAGAAAAGACTCCAAGCAAACAAACATTATCGATACTGGACTTCAATTTTCATCTCTAATTTTGGATTATAGTCTTCACCTTTTCACAACTATAACAGTTCATCACGCTAGACATATGTGGCTTCCTTTTCGGCATGGATTTCTTTCATTATTCAAGTTTGGTTATGGGCAGAAACTCATTTTTGAATTCCACTACGAACTTTGATTCCTTTTCAAATTCTAAATGGTTCTGTGACCTCTCCCTTTTATGTATGAAGAAATTTTTCAAATAAAGGACCTAAAATTAAACAACTTCGCCTCTGCATAGCTTCCTTTACGAGCATGGTTTGTTTCATCATTTTAAGTTTGGATTATGGGCAGAAATTCATTTTGGATTCCACTACGAACTTTGATTCCTTTTCGAATTCTAAATGGTTCTGTGACCTCTCCCTTTTATGTGTGAAGAAATTTTTCAAATAAAGGACCTAAATTTCAAGCAACTTAGTCTCTACATATGTCAAGCAATGTTTCTCTCGTAACTACAGCTTTGAAACTATTACGTGCGCTTTGATCAAATCATGGATACATTAGAAATTTTATGCCATTAATTGCATTTTCACTTGAATGAACATGAACCTGGATATTATTTTTATTAGCATGCAAAATTGTATTAACATTTTTACCTATATCGTTGTAATTATTATTCGAATTTGGTTGGGGGTAGCGAATATAACCAAATATGCTTATGTTTAAATGCCCCTTTTATTTTCTGTATATAACATTATTGTATTTTTATGTATTCAAATATTTGTATATATGTTTAGATCTTCGGATGTAACCAGTTATGCTCGTATTTGAATATTTACATTTCTTGCATATTATTTTTGCCTTCAAATGTTTATATGTCTACTTATGTCTTCGGACATAATTAGATATGTTTGCATTTGAAAATATTTCTCTTATTTTAGTTATTATTTCTTGTATAATTATTATAACATACTTTCTCACTCCGTGTTTAGCGCAGGAAGTAATGTAGCACTCCATTAACTTTGGCAAAATTTTTAATTTATGTTCGTACTTATGAGATTTGCCCGAGCAAAATTTTAGCATAAGTCAAAGTAAAATATATAAACTCGTCCTTTTGAGATACTCTTGAGTCAGATCAAATTATTAAGAATCAGAGAAAATCTCACTCAAGATACTCTAACCAGAAATCACTCTCCGGCAAGGCGATAAACTTCAAGGAAAAAGGCTGCGACTTAATTTCGATACAAATTTTCACTAAACAAAAGAATTAAAGAGCAATTGTGGAAAGCGCGATGGAAAAGGCTGTTACTACCAATTTAAATCTACGAAGAAAGTATCTCAACAGAAGGGACTTTTATTTCACTTTTATACTTTCATTGCATATTTTACTTATGTTGAATAAAAACATCATTTCAAATATGATTTTCTAAATTACCATCCTCTTATATAGGGTGCTTGCTGGAGCCGCCAATCCTAACAAGGTCGTTCCTGTATGTATATGTAATAATATAATAATAATAATATATATGTAATAATAATAATATTAATAATAATAATATATATATATATATATATATATAATATAATAATATATGTATATATATCATATATATATATAATAATAATAATAATATATAGTATAATAATAATATATAATATAATATTAATAATATATATATATATATGTATATAATATTTAATAATAATAATAATATATATGTATATGTATAATAATAATATATATAATAATAACAATAATAATAATAATAATAATAATAATAATATATATATAATATATATATATATATATAATAATAATAATAATAATAATAATAATAATAATATATATATATATAATATAATATAATATATAACAACATGTAACAATGTGCTCAATAATGTATTGCGTAATGTAATATATTAATGGCACTGTGATATCAACCTCATTCAATAGCTATTCAACAATAATATAATGTAGTAATATGTAATAATAATAATATATATATAATAATAATATGTAATAATATAGACGTAATAATAATAATAATAATAATAATAATAATAGCTAATAATAATATAATATAATAACCAATAATAATATAATAATAATAATATAATATAATAATAATATATAATAATAATAATAATAATAATAATAATGAATAATAATACGTAATAATAATAATAATAATAATATATGTAATATATAATAATAATAATATATATGTATATAATATAATATATATA
>JABUQX010018107.1:27500-40000 GCA_015478945.1 Trachelipus rathkii
CTGGAGAGCTCTGGCAGAACGAGTTTTGAGGCCTTAATGGAGAAGATGCTAGTTCTAACTGATAGGGCGAAAACCTACCTGAGAGTGTATAACTCAAGGACTGGCATCAGAAACCATTGCGCTGAGAAATGTTTTTCTAGAGTGATCTAGGGTTAAGCTTTTCGGGGCCAAGAAGATGAAAGATGCTGGTCCAACTGACAGGGCGAAAGCCCTTCCTGGGAGTTTTTAGATTATATATATATATATGTATATATTATATATATATAATATATATAATTTATATATATATATATATAATATATATATATATATATATATATATATATTTTATGTAAGTATGTAAAACGGGGCTAACCGGCCCCTCCCTCATTTCACTCGGAGAATGTCCCGGAAGACGCTTCCTCCCCGTTTTAAGCATACTACTTGAATGGTTCTGTTACGGGAGCGAAGCGTCTTCCGGGACATCTCCGAGTGAAACGAGGGGGTGGGCTGGTAGCCCCGTTTTACATACTACTTATATATATATATATTATAGTTATAAATATATAATATATATATAGATATATATATATATATATATATATTATATTATATTATATAATATTACAATTAATATATATAATACTATCTATATATAATATATAGTATATATATATAATATATTATATATAAGAGAGGAGAGAGAGAGAGAGGAGAGAAAGAGAGGGAAGAAGAGAGAGAGAGAGAGAGAGAGAGAGAGAGAGAGAGAGAGAGAGAGAGAGAGAGGAGAGAGAGAGAGAGAGAGAAGAGAGAGAGAGAGAGAGAGAGAGGAGAGAGAGAAGAGAGAGAGAAGAGAGAGAGAGAGAGAGAGAGAGAGAGAGAGAGAAGAGAGAGAGAGAGAGAGAGAGAGAGAGAGAGAGAGAAGAGAGAGAAAAGGGAGAGAGAGAGAGAGAAGAGGAGAGAGAGAGAGAGAGAGAGAGAGAGAGAGAGAGGAGAAGAGAGAGAGAGAGAAAGAGGAGAGAAGAGAGAGAGAGAGAGAGAGAGAGAGAGAGAGAGAGAGAGAGAGAGAGAGAGAGAGAGAGATTTTTGTATTAACATTTAACAGATGGAAATATTTGGTCTATTTAAGATGAATGTTTCACTTATTTGCCATCCGATATTTACTGTTCTTAAAATATAAAATGACAAATTTATTTGAGGACTGCACAAAACGGAATAATATTTGACTCGACAGTACAGATAGCTTAAAATTTTACCTTTATAACTTGGCAAGTTAATAAGTAAAAAATGTAAAAGAAGAGAAGGCAAAATAAATTTTGATTTTGCAAATTTTACAATGATAAATAATTAATTAATTGTTAACCGAACCTTTAGTTTTATAGAGGAATTCTTTACTATCTTCTTCGAAGTATTAAGAATTTTTTTTTTTCAAATTAATTTAAAAAAAGGTTTGAAAGAGATGGACGAATATTTTATGACAATATAATGGTTGATAATTGTTAGTAAACCTATAATAAACGAAAAAATAAAATACTTTTTAACTAAACCCTTAAAAAATTTGTTAAATTTATTAAACAACTGTGTGAAGCGTTAAAACTGCAGATACGTGTTCCTTTGGAAAATATGAGAACAATTTATAACGTTGGAGGGAGAATTCGAATTGGCTCAAATATTTCACCAAATAATTTACGAATTGGCAACTATTATGTAATAATTTCTTCGGACTACTTACTGTGATTTAATATATTTAAGGTACCTGAATGGTATTTAGACCTTCATGATCTTCGTGAAGATGATCAATCTTCATGATCTTCATGAAGATTATGAAGATCGATCTTCATGAAGATCATGAAGATCGATCTTCATAATCTTCACGAAGATCATGAAGATCGATCTTCATGATCTTCGTGAAGATTATGAAGATCGATCTTCATGATCTTCATGATCTTCATGAAGATCGTGAAGATCGATCTTCATGATCTTCATAATCTTCATAATCTTCATGAAGATCATGATGATCGATCTTCATATTCTTCATAATCTTCATGAAGATCATGAAGATCGATCTTCATATTCTTCATGAAGATCGATCTTCATAATCTTCACGAAGATCATGAAGATCGTTCTTCATGAAGATTATGAAGTTCGATTTTTGTGAAGTAACATTCAAAGAAAGTCTTTCAAGGAAATTTTGGATGAAAATTCATCTCTTTCAAACTCTTAACTGTAATGCCAGAATTATAAATTTTAAAAAAAAAAAAAAATCTTAAATATTTAACAAAAAAAGAACGGGGAAATATTTTTAAAAATTACGAGTTTTTTTTTTTTTTTTTTTTTTAATTTATTATTATAATTTTAACATTTTTAAAATTTATTGTTTCTATTTAGTACAATGTCATTAAAATTTATCAAGTGAAACATTTCATTGCCACAAAATATACTTCCATCTCTTCAAACACATTTTTTACCCAATTTTTTTTCTCTCTTGCTTTGGAGAAAATAGTTAGCAATTCCTTTATAACTGAAGATTTCGTGATCCATTATAATTGTAAAATTTGTCAAATATATTTATTTTGTCTTCTCTCTTTTCATTCTTTTTTTTGGTTTCTTATTAACCTGTTAAGTTTAAGGGTGACAGGTTTTTCTTTTTATTTTATAACATCAGTTGTAGGGTCGAGCCCAATACTTCATTCTCCTATTTATGCAGTTCTTAGCTAAATATCTCAATTTTTTATTTTTAAGGCAGCCAAATTAATCAAGCCAAATTATTACCTAAAAAATAAATAATAATATAATAATAATAATAATAATAATAATAATAATAATAATAATAATAATAATAATAATAATAATAATAATAATAATAATAAATAAAATAAATAAATTAATAAGAAATAATAATAATAATAATAAATAATAATAATAATAATAATAATAATAATAAATAATAATAAAAAATAATAATAATAATTAATAAATAATAAATAATATAATAATATATAATAATATAAATAATAATATAATAATAATAATAATAATATATAGATAATATAATAATAATAATAATAAAATAATAATAATAATAATAATAATCAATAATAATTAATTAAGAGTGATTTCAATTCCATTTCAAATATTAGAAATTATATTTTAAAAGTTCGTTATATTTATCTATATATATTATATATATATATAGATTAATATCTAATATATATATATATATAATAGTATATATATATTATATATTATATAATATTATAATATATATTATATAATATATATTTCAAAATCAAAATAGCTTAGGAAATAATAGTAATAATAATAAGATTAAATGCTCTGATAGAAGAAATTAGTGGATTCCTTTTGAATAGAAGAAAATTCAGTTATTAAATATTTATCATAAATTTATTTAAGAATGGTAGCAAAAGCTTTCGACCTTTTTAATTCTAGGTCCTCCTTCAGCTGCTGTTATACATCAACTAAATTGTAATAATGAAAATATAAAATAAAAATATAAAATTATGAAAATTAATTTACAAAAGTTTGGTTTTAAGTTTTTTGAAAAAAGGTGAGGAGTGCAGAATGTTGTTTATGATGGGATCTATGTGTGAGTCTTTTCTTTGTATATTGTAATTGTTAGAATTTGTTATGCAATAGGATTCAGAAAGTTTTCTAAGTTGTAGATTGTCAATGTGAATAATGGGTGTCATGTGGTTAATGTTTATGTTATGATTATGTGTGGATCTATGAAGGGTAAGGGCAGAATTAGGGTTATCTTGGAGAAGGTCATATTTATGTTGATAATTACGTCGGGGAAAATCATGTGTTTCTCCAATGTATAGGTTGTTACAGTTGGCACAGGGAATTTTGTATACACATTGGGAAGTAAAGGAATCAGAATATGTACGGTTTGAAGATTTTTTTGAAAGGAAGTACATTGGAGGAAGAAACAAGGATAGATTTGGGTAGAAATTTTTTACACATGTTGTGAGATGTGGTGGGTAGAGGGAGATATGAAGTGTGTGTGTTGTCTTGTCTTCTTGGATTAGTGTAAAAAGTGTTCTTTGCTTTACGGAGGGCATTATTAATGATGTGGAGTGGATAAGATAATTTACGAAAAGTTGAAGAAATTAAGTTAAATTCGGATTGCAAATGGAGGGGGGAGCAAATCCTGAGTGCTCTAAGAAAAAGAGAAGATAAAGTGCCAACTTTAGTGTTTAGAGAGTGGGAAGAGAACCAGTGAATATAATTAGGGTTGGCAGTAGGTTTTCTGTAGATGGAGAATTGTATGTGATTATGAGGGGACCAGGTTAAGAGAGCATCTAAAAAAGGAAGGGAGTTGTTGTTGGCAAGTTCAAAGGTAAATTTAATGTTAGGGTGGATGTTGTTGATATGATTGAGAATATCGTTTGGATTAGTGTTAACAGGAATGGCTGCAAATATGTCGTCAACATAACGGAACCAAGAGGAATTATTTAGAAGAGGATGGGGAAGAATATGATAGATTTCCAAGAGTTCCATAAAGATGTTTGCAAGAATGGGAGAGAGGGGAGATCCCATGCTTAAACCATAGTTTTGTTTATAGTAAGTGTTGTTAAACTGGAAATAGTTGTGTTCAAGGGTAAGGAGAATAAGCTGTTTAATGAGAGGGAAGGGATGAGAAAGGTTAATGTTGTTTTCAGAAATGAAACGTTCGAGGAGAGAGATAGTAAGAGAGGAACAGGAACAGAGGTAAAAAGGGAAACAACATCAAAACTAAGAAGGCTGTGGGTATTAGTGTTAATGTCTCTGGACTTGGAAATGAAATCTTCAGTGTTGGAAATGTGAGAAGAAGAGATGTGTCCTATGAGGGGTTTTAAGGAGTTTGCAATCCATTTGGAAAGTTTGTATGTAGTTGAGTCAATGTTGGAGATAATAGGTCTGAGTGGTATGTTTTGTTTATGTGTTTTTGGTATGCCGTAGAACTGTGAGAGTTTAGGGAGAGTAGATTTTAATTCATTATGTAGTAAAGGAGAGTTAGAAAGGATTTGTTTAAGTTTGTGGTTGAAGATGTTTTGTGAATTTTTTAAAGGGTTTTTAGTAAGAAAGGAATATCTCATTATTCACATTGACAATCTACAACTTAGAAAACTTTCTGAATCCTATTGCATAACAAATTCTAACAATTACAATATACAAAGAAAAGACTCACACATAGATCCCATCATAAACAACATTCTGCACTCCTCACCTTTTTTCAAAAAACTTAAAACCAAACTTTTGTAAATTAATTTTCATAATTTTATATTTTTATTTTATATTTTCATTATTACAATTTAGTTGATGTATAACAGCAGCTGAAGGAGGACCTAGAATTAAAAAGGTCGAAAGCTTTTGCTACCATTCTTAAATAAATTTATGATAAATATTTAATAACTGAATTTTCTTCTATTCAAAAGGAATCCACTAATTTCTTCTAATTAAGGCATTGTAATCTTATTATTACTATTGGCGTCCTAAGCTATTTTGATTTTGAAACAATATATCATGCCTGTTAACAACATTCCGATTGTGGATTTCTATCTTAGGAAAAAATTCAAGGAATACATGGATTATATGATCTCTGCAAACACTAAGAAAGTTCAACTTCTATTTATTAAGGATTGTCTAAATAATTTAATAATACCTAAAACCCTTATACCTCATAGCGTTAAATTCAACAGATTTGAACCATTTCCAGATATCTTTCGTCACCTACTAATTAATAAGATATCTAACATCAAATTGGAAATAAAAACTACTTTCGGTAAATCCTTTAAAAAATTTAAAACGTTTCAAAATTCCTGGTATAATACCTTTCCAAACTCACTTGAAGAATTCACTGATTTGCTGAATCTGGCTCATGAGAAGAAGGATGAAATAATTTCCCGTAAAAAGAGGTCTTTAGAAATAAAATTTAACAAAATTTACGATAATAGCGTATGGGTAAAAAACTCCTCTCCGGACCAGATTATTAACCTCTCAGACCATATTCTCACTAAGGATGAAAGTATCTTACTAGGATATGGACTTTCTTTTTCGATACAACAAAGTGATCCTTTGAAAAGGTTTTTCCTGGACTTTGATAATTGGAAGTTTAACAATCGTAATAATTCTTATAATTTTGACTTTCTTAAAGGCTTATTAACATCAAATATCATCAACAACTTGTCCTTCAAAACTTGCCCAAAAAAATTCTATACTGCCCTTTCCTCTCTCCAAAGAAACAATAACATAACTATCTCTCGCTCAGACAAAGGAAACAATATTGTCATTCTCAACACTCAAGATTATATTAACAAATGCAATACTCTGTTAGATGACAACAACACATATTCCCTTCTTACTAAAAACCCTTTAAAAAATTCACAAAACATCTTCAACCACAAACTTAAACAAATCCTTTCTAACTCTCCTTTACTACATAATGAATTAAAATCTACTCTCCCTAAACTCTCACAGTTCTACGGCATACCAAAAACACATAAACAAAACATACCACTCAGACCTATTATCTCCAACATTGACTCAACTACATACAAACTTTCCAAATGGATTGCAAACTCCTTAAAACCCCTCATAGGACACATCTCTTCTTCTCACATTTCCAACACTGAAGATTTCATTTCCAAGTCCAGAGACATTAACACTAATACCCACAACCTTCTTAGTTTTGATGTTGTTTCCCTTTTTACCTCTGTTCCTGTTCCTCTTACTATCTCTCTCCTCGAACGCTTCATTTCTGAAAACAACATTAACCTTTCTCATCCCTTCCCTCTCATTAAACAGCTTATTCTCCTTACCCTTGAACACAACTATTTCCAGTTTAACAACACTTACTATAAACAAAACTATGGTTTAAGCATGGGATCTCCCCTCTTTATCTTTATGGAACTCTTGGAAATCTATCATATTCTTCCCCATCCTCTTCTAAATAATTCCTCTTGGTTCCGTTATGTTGACGACATATTTGCAGCCATTCCTGTTAACACTAATCCAAACGATATTCTCAATCATATCAACAACATCCACCCTAACATTAAATTTACCTTTGAACTTGCCAACAACAACTCCCTTCCTTTTTTAGATGCTCTCTTAACCTGGTCCCCTCATAATCACATACAATTCTCCATCTACAGAAAACCTACTGCCAACCCTAATTATATTCACTGGTTCTCTTCCCAATATAAACTAAAAATCTAAAATTATGAAAATTAATTATATATATATATATATATATAATGATTTGCTCCCCCCTCCGTTTGCAATCCGAATTTAACTTAATTTCTTCAACTTTTCGTAAATTATCTTATCCACTCCACATCATTAATAATGCCCTCCGTAAAGCAAAGAACACTTTTTACACTAATCCAAGAAGACAAGACAACACACACATTTCATATCTCCCTCTACCCACCACATCTCACAACATGTGTAAAAAATTCCTACCCAAATCTATCCTTGTTTCTTCCTCCAATGTACTTCCTTTCAAAAAAATTTTCAAACCTCGTACACATTCTGATTCCTTTACTTCCCAATGTGTATACAAAATTCCCTGTGCCAACTGTAACAACCTATACATTGGAGAAACACATGATTTTCCCCGACGTAATTATCAACATAAATATGACCTTCTCCAAGATAACCCTAATTCTGCCCTTACCCTTCATAGATCCACACATAATCATAACATAAACATTAACCACATGACACCCATTATTCACATTGACAATCTACAACTTAGAAAACTTTCTGAATCCTATTGCATAACAAATTCTAACAATTACAATATACAAAGAAAAGACTCACACATAGATCCCATCATAAACAACATTCTGCACTCCTCACCTTTTTTCAAAAAACTTAAAACCAAACTTTTGTAAATTAATTTTCATAATTTTATATTTTTATTTTATATTTTCATTATTACAATTTAGTTGATGTATAACAGCAGCTGAAGGAGGACCTAGAATTAAAAAGGTCGAAAGCTTTGCTACCATTCCTTAAATAAATTTATGATAAATATTTAATAACTGAATTTTCTTCTATTCAAAAGGAATCCACTAATTTCTTCTAATTAAGGCATTGTAATCTTATTATATATATAATATATATATATAATATATATATATATATATATATATATATATATATATATATATATATATATATATATATATATATATATATATATATATATATATATATATATATATATATATATATATATATATATATATATATAATATATATATATATATATATATATATATATATTATATAGACATATATATATATATATATAATATATATATATATATATATATATATATATATATATATACCACTTGGTTTCCCCCCTCCTCTCCTCTGAGAAACGGGCGTCCACGAGATATTGTGCCACCAAGCAGGCCGGATCCAGAGGTCCGTCAGATAAAATGCGTCAAAACTATTTCTAATGTCCGTTAGGTTCGAGCAGTCTAGCAGGAGATGTCCTGTGTCGTCAATTGTCAGGGAGGGACATCTTTGACAGTGGGGGGAGGGAGCGGCTATGAAATTTTATATTTATATTCTTGAAGGAGGGAAGGTGCCCAGAGCTTAACTTGACAACATTATTACTCTGGTTTGAAGGTCCAAAGTTTGTTCTATGGGGGATATTTCGGGAGGGCGTGACTGGGGTATGATGTTATTTGGGTATGCAGAGATCGTCCTTTGGGTTAACTGAGAGTGGATGTGTTTAATGAAAGGAGTATCTGGGGCGGGGGGAAGGAGCGTGTTGTAAATGTCTGAGTAGCACAAAGCTGGTGTGATCCTTTTTCCTTCTTGGTGGAAGTGGCTGCTGTAATGTGTGATGTTGGGAGTGGTCTAATGAAAGTGACTTGCTGTATAATTGTTTTGCTGTATAATCATGTCGAGATGGGCACCTACTGGAATAATACTTGTTTCGGTTGGTAAGTGATGGATGGAAGTGGAGGGGAGACATCTTGTTATTATTCAAAGAGCTTTATTTTGTACTACTTCTAGTTTTTGCTTATTGGACTGTGATATTGCTGGTGCCCAGGCTGGTGATGCATAGTTTAAAAAGGGACGGAGGTACTGCCTGTATACTATTGAGAGGGTTTCTTTGCTTTGGCCAAAATTAAGTTAAGAGGAAGTCTAATGTTTGAAAGAAGCACATTTGGATGGGTGTTGGATTCTCTTTTATCGGGTGTAAGTAGTGTGATAGAGGATTTTTGAGGGAAACAGTCATTCTATTTGTGGATAGCTATTGTTCAAGTTGATTTATACATTTCTGTAGTTTTGGGCAATGATTGCTAGGCCGTCTGCATAGCTGCTGATTTCTATAAATTGGGTTGTGGGTTGAGGTAGATCATGCTTAAAAAGATTGAATATTGTTGGTGATAGAAATTAGCCTTGGGGAATTGTAATTAATATTGGAATGTGATCAGAGGAGAGAGCATGAAAGGTTTTCCATGCTGCTGTAACATGTTGGGGGGGGGGAAGAAGGAGATGTCGGGGGATGGAAAGTTTTGACAATGTTGAAATAGTTGTCGAGTAGGTTGGCTTCTATTACTACGGATACTAAGTGCATGTAGGCTGTCTATGAGTGTTTCACCTCTTGGTGTGTGTGTTTGTGTATGTGTGTGTGTATGTGTGTGTTAAGCCATACAGGGTGATAGGCATTGAAGTCCCTGGCCAGTATCAAGCTATTATATTGAGTTAAGGGGATAAATCTGGGACATAATTCCTAGTTCAGTATTGAGAGGTGGTTGGTGGGATATAAAAATTTATTACGTTGTATGTTTTTTTATGGATTTTTACTTCTATTGATTGGTATGTGGATGTTGTGTAATTGCTCATAATAATTAGTTGTGTGTGATTTGAGGTGTTGCGAAATTGGAAATTTTAAATTTTGGATGGAACTTTGTCTTGCCTTAGGATTGTGTAATTGGGAAATTCAGAGGTAAGTGTTTTGAGTGGTGAGGTAGATTTTCTCTGTATGAGTGAATAAGTGTATATTGAAATTTAATAAAGGTGCTGAGGAAGTTGCTTCATGTTTAATTCTTTACTACGCGTTGATTTGTTAATTGGAGTATATTTTAGAGTATATTTTATCGTAATATGCGGATGGGGGATGCGAATTTCAGAATGTGAATCTCCGCATGAATTACAGGACCATTCTGGGGAATATTGATTATGAGTTTCTAGATTTGTGCACTTTAAGTGGAACCAGAGTTAACAGATGTTGCACTTTACTGAGGCTTGTCCTCTGGTGAGTGATCTATTACATTTGGGGCAGATATGAGCTCTGGGACTTGAAATTAATTCTATATCGCCGAATAATATAAGGATTTGGGGAGCATACACCGGGCATACGCACCCGCACGTGCAAAAAGAAAAAAAAGATGGAGAAATATAGAGAGGAAATTCTGACGGACAATTCTGAGCCAAAACGCGATGCAGGGTGACGATCCCAAGAATCGCATCTCCACACAGAAGGTGAGGAAAGGGGCACCCCTTTGAAGTACTTCTTCTCCACTCCATTCCTTCTTCGGATAGTGCGGGCTTTTCAACAAGCATTTGTAGTGTCGACGACTCCACCCTTATTTCTCACATCAGGCCTTTGAGTACTCAGCAATTAT
The DNA here is from genome assembly GCA_015478945.1 of Trachelipus rathkii. Lineage (NCBI taxonomy): Eukaryota > Metazoa > Arthropoda > Malacostraca > Isopoda > Trachelipodidae > Trachelipus > Trachelipus rathkii. The sequence goes on from JABUQX010018107.1 coordinate 38,141, forward strand.
GGGATGAGAAAAATGGGAGCTTTAAATACTACGCTTGAAGCTTTCTTTTTTGGGGACGTGGATAGCCTAGTGGTTAGAGCATCCGGTTATTCTTAACGCTGCGACGCGGTGTCCAATGTTCGAATCCCGCTGATGGAGAGTAAAATCTCCTTTGACTCATTCAACAACAATTAACTTAAACTAGGATTGCGGCCTTTGAGAAACGAACATCTGATCTTTTCTCGGATATCCAATTGGGGTAATGAGAACAGGGTTGTTTTCAGTGTCACAAAAACTCAGTTCCCCAATCTCGACATAATCCTCCACACAGCTCTAATAACCTCTTCTTAAACACACAACTCAAAAACATTCGTTTGTCCTTAACAATATCTCTCTCTCTCTCTCTCTCTCTCTCTCTCTCTCCTCTCTCTCTCTCTCTCTCTCTCTCTCTCCTCTCTTCTCTCTCTCTCTCTCGTTCTCTCTCTTCGTCTCTCTCTCTCTCTCTCTATTGCAAGGCACACTGCTCTTCTGAAACCTTCAATCGCATTCCTTCTCCATTGAAAAGGGTTTTTTGCTACACACTTTCTACAGAGTCTCATCCTTACTCTATCCAAGTCTCTAACCTCAGACTTAACCACTTTGCTCAATCTTACATGTACTCCACTTTTAAAGTCTGGAACAGCATTCCTTTATCTATTTTCTCCAACTGAATATATATAGTATATTATATAATATTATTATATATATATATAATTATAATATATATAATAATATATATATATATATATATAATATATTATTAATATATAATATATATATAGATATATTAAATTATATATATATATATATATAATATTATATATTTAATATATATATATATATATATATATATAATATAATATAATATTATACATATATTATATATATAATATATAATAAAGTATAATTATAATAAAAAAAAATAATATTAATATTAATATTATATTATATATATATAATAATATATTATAATATATATATATATATATATATATATATACACACACTTGCGTAATTCACTTATTTTTAGACTGCTGCTCTGTGCAAAACCATTATTTAAGAAAGGCGAACGTCAAAAACTTGAAACTATAATTTTGGATCTTTATCTCTATGTCATTTTTATATTCGTAAAGAGAAAAGTTGCCTTCCCAATATTCATATTAGAAATGTCTCTCCAAAGACCTTTTAAACTAGACCATCAAATATATTCAGTACGCACTGTATTCTCTTTTGATTTGTCACAGAGGATCTCAGGGTATTATATTTTCCTTTCAAATTATTTGATATTATTGAGCCTATAATATGACCATTTAGACATATACAAATAAACACACACTAAAGAAATTTTTCAAGTTGGTTTTGAAAGTCGAGTGCTGATCTGACTACTTGATCGACAGATGATTCTGTGTTAATTATACATATGGAATGTATAATTTCATGCACAACCAAGCGGTGAGGTTTTTGGAGTGAAGTAATAACCATGGAAATCGGTGGGCGTTCTCTACCTCTTGTTTGGAGAGGTATAATATTCATTCCTTTATGTTTGAGTAAAAACTCTTAAAACTTAATTAAATTTTGGCCGAAATTTGTGTTATTCTTATATGGATATTTCTTCTACTGCATTGATTTAATTAGATTAATGGCTTCTGGAAATACCGAAGTTTATACAACTTATGTTTTCTTCTTCTCAGTATAATGTGAAAACAATTTTTTATTTGTTGAAAATGCAACATTATTCTTTGTGATTCCTCTTCTTTCCTCTCAATCTGATATTCTGACAATATATTACCTATAACTTTATTTCTTTTCTCATTTTGACCCTCTAATTTGTTCAGAACTCCA
>JABUQX010018107.1:47500-57089 GCA_015478945.1 Trachelipus rathkii
TATATATAAATTATATATGTATTAATATATATGACGATATGAAATTGGATCAATGATGATGCGCAATTAGAGCAATTGCCATACGATGACATGACATACATGTACGATTAATTAAAAAATCAATTAAAATTTCTTTCTCCGCTCTCTCTCTCTCCTCTCTCTCATATATATATAAGAATATATATTATATTAATATAATATAATATATATATAATATTATATTAAAATATATATAGAATATATAAAGCTTAACAGACGTCGGTTCAACTTCCGGAAATATATTTACATCAAATTTTTAACCCTTAAGTCCAATAATAATAATAATAAAATAAAATAATAAATAATCAATAATAAATAATAATAATGATAATAATATAATATAATATAATAATAATAATAACAATAACAATAACATAACAATAACATAACAATACAAATAACAATAACAATAAAAAAAACAATAATAATAATAAAATAATAATAGCAATTGCATAGCGGAGGACATCATTAGCAAAGTAATATCATGAATGGAATATACATGATAATAGATTAATGGGAATGATGGATGTGACAGTGAGCGGTAAACAAGGTGGGCGATTTCTATTATATGAACCAGCGATATTAACAGGTGACTTAAAGTAAGTTTCAATTTTCAGATGATAGCAAATTCATACCTCAATAAGGAATAATATGAGTATAAGGATTAAAGATAAAGGGACGTAAATCGGTGATGGGTATATACAGTCATCCTCTCAGCTAATTTTTCTTTCCTCATTCATTGTTAGTAAAACTAAATCTTCCTTTCCTCATAATCCATGGTCGATTGGCTTAGTTTACTTGCCCATCTGCTAGTAAAAGTGCCTATCGGGGGGGTGGAAAATTCTCTTTCTCCTATCACTCTCGCTAATTTCATTCAGCTAGAAATCGTGCAGGGATATCTTCGACGAGCAAAGCTTTCATCAAAGAAGTCGTAAACCTCCTTGTTCTGCCTCTGACAATCTTCATCTCTAGCAACTTCTGTAAATCTGCCTTTCCTCCTCTATATTCGCATCTATCATTGTCTCTAATCTCCAAAAAAGGCTAATCTCTCGCCCCTCGCTCAAATAATTCTCTATTCTCAAACTACACTCCCTCCCCATGTTGGGAACCTACATGTCCAACCTATTCGAAAAAGAACCGCTCTGATCCTTCTAATATAGCCCTGTATCTCTCACTTGTATTCTATCTAAGATCTTTGAACCTTCTCACTCTCACTTCTAGATCATCTGGAAACTCACTCGATCGCCAGTACGGGCTCTCGCTGCACAAGTCAATGGCGATATACATCCTATCTAACGATGATGGTTTTTCACTCTTAGGACACACGGGGAACTTTGTGGGCGCTTGACATATCCAAAGGCATTTGACGAATGCACGCTCACTTCTGGTCCAAGCCCCTCCTTGTTTCCTCGCTCTCTGCTTACTTATATTAGCTTTCTTTCAATCGCTCAATATCGGCTGTTTTGTTCTTCTGATTCTTCTCTATCTTCTTTTTTCTTTTGTATGTCAAATGTTGTTCTCAGTTCGTCTGAGTCCTACGATCTACTTCATTAAGATCTTCTCACCAACCTCTAAACTCATCCCACTCGGTATCCGATGACTCGTACCCTCATCTTAACTCATCAATTCTACTCACTTACTTCTAATTGGCCTCTCTCTTAATCATTTCCATTTATCTCGCGATATGGATAGAAAGTACTTGGGTAAATTCAAATCTTTAAAAACCAACTTTATCAAATCTCCTCTCCAAAAACCTTTCTAACTTCTGGTCTCTTTCGACGGTTCTTCTCTCCTGTTGACAATATACACACCTGCCTTAACATAACAAAAAAATGTCTGGAAACCTCAATCACACATGGTCTAGGGCGCCTAAAAAGGAAATTCTGGTTAGACTGTGATACTTTCTCCTTCCTCTGTGCTCCACTATACAAGGTCTCTCCTCCATAATGATACTGCTCTCATATCTGGGCTCTGTTTCACCCTGTTACAGGTCGAGTCAACGGCAAAAAGGCTATAAACTGTCGACCTTCAGTCACTGACCCTCTATCTTTGCGAGACGATGTTGGTGCTTATCTCTATCCTATAGGTACCGCGCGAACAAATTGCTCGAGGAACTTATCACTCGCGTACCACCACCTTTACGACCCTTTCGCAGCAGGGTGCTGTATCTGCGCACGACTATTGTGCTGACATTGGTAAATCATCTTAATTTTGCTTTCTTCCTCTTCCAACCCCTCTTTGGTGGAATTCTCTTCCGATCCTGATCGCCTTACTATTTTTTCCTCAACTTTAAGCCTGCGTCGGCTCATATGGCGTAATTGCGCTATAGAGGTAACTTTGAGGATAACTACCCCCCTTCTTTAATAGGGGCTTGCCCATTGTACAACTGTAAAAAAAAAAACCTTAAGGGCAAATGGCAAAATGAACTAATCTCCATTCCCCACCAAAACCTTGTCGAGATATCTCCTATAGATCGTACTCTTTTCAACATACCCTCAGATGGATCATATGCAACCACAAATTTTGATCTTTTCAACTTAAATTTAACCATAGTATACTCACACACACAAAATCTTACCATAGCTCTACCCAATCACTCCATCAGAAGGCAAATCCTTCTAACCCTCTCATTCTTTTCACAGCACACAAACACATTTCGCACACTACCACACCACTCATTCACCGGTTCCTTATCTTGTCAGTCACACGAGCAAATCAAATTGCCCTTCTAAATACACCTCACGCTCCTCATCTCTCAACATTATCTCTACATTCATAACAATACATCATCATTTCGCGAAAGAAGGGCGCTTACTCACGATCACTATCCTTCTCCAAGCAGCATAGGCCATCTGCAAAAATAAGGTGTATAGCAGCCAACCTACTACACCATCCTAGTCGCCTCTACACACGCAGACATACATTGGGCATTTTTCCTACCACGTATATATAAGAAACTGTAAAGCGGTCTAGAAAGTGACATAAGTAGTTAATTATGATATGTTGTCTGAGGATGGATATTGAACGCTACAGAAGAACCATTAGACTGAATCATACATACATAACAAAAGGTATATATAATATATATAATATATAAAATAATATAATAGAATATATTATATATAATATAAATATAAAAAAATTATTATTACTATTATATTAGTATATTATAGATATATTATTATTATTATCATTATATATTATTAATTATAGTATTATTACATTTTATATATATTATATTATTATTATATATATATTGTATATATATATTATGAATTATTATATATTTTATGATATTAATATTATTATATTATAGACATACTTGTTAAAACTATTGAAACTTCTTAACATTTGTTCAATTAACGCAGAAATTCGGTGTGAATTTTCCGAGACAACATGACATTAAAAAAAATATGCCATATTGTCCTGACATCATGACATAAATCGTTCCCTCACAATATACTATAATATCATAGTATAGATATATATAAATATACATAATATATAATATATATAATTTTATATATAGTAATATATAATATAATATATAATAATATAATATATAATATAATAAATAATTAATATAATTTATATATATATTAATATATATATATATAAATGATAATATATATACATTATATATAATATATATAGATAGAATAAATATAGTCATATATATATATAAATTATATATAAAATATATAATGTAATATATAATATAGAATAATATATAAATTAATAATATGAAGAAGAGGTGGAAATAAAATGTTGATGGATTAAAAGAGGTTTACAATCAAAATATATAATTTAGTATATATTATAATGATATATAAATATATATAATAAAATATAATAATTATATAATATATATATATATATAAATATATATTTCTTTCTTCTTCTTTCTTCACCTTCTCTTCCCAGATGGTAAGTCTGTACAAGATCGGGAAAAAGCGTAGAACATACAACCGAGTCGAAAAGAAAGCCCATCGTTACCGCCTCTGTACCATTAATTATTGAGAGCTCGTCACAGACAGAAATCCACCCTAAGGAGCTCATGACGCCGACGACCCACTATGGTAAATGTTCAAGAAAGTTCAACCCTGGCCAGGTGGACACACCAGCCCCATACAACCCGCGCTATCTCTCCTATCACCGCACCTTATTCTCCTCTCCAAACTCACATTTCTCTCCTTCAGACATTCCTTCACCGACTCATCCACTTCTCTTCGGTCCAGCGCCTTCCAACACACTCTCCACTATACATCGCAAGTGGGTGCCAGAAATTTAAAAAGAACTCGATAGTATAGGATCAACCTCCCCTGGTTTTAAATTTCTCAATATTAATTATTACATTTTAAAATATTATCATAAGAATTTAATTCAATAAAATGTATTGAAAAAAAAAGGTTTTAAAGATATATTTCTATTGATTTTTTTACGGTTTTCCTACCCATTCATATTGAAAAAAATAACAATTTAAACTCTTGATTAACTATAATCTAAAAAACCTCAAATGTATATAATTTAAATATAAACTATAAAAGAAAGCAAAAAAAATGATCAAATATTTTTTTTCAAATTGTACCTGTCCCATCTTTTGACACCCTTCACGATGATGAAATGTGATAATGAATCCCGAAATGGAACAAGATGAGATATTAAAATTTGAAATGAAAGTTAATAAACAAATGAATTGGTAAATCACTTATTACGTGATAAGTATCTGTCTATCTGCCTGCACACGACATTGCTGTTCATATTAAATTTCTGACATGATGCAATCTTTGTAAAATCTCTTTTAGCTGTACTAAATGCTACATCACTGAAATCAATGTTTATTCACGTATCAATCAGGAACCAAATTCACATTATAAATGGCGCGTTGCGTAACACATAGCTATACTTTTCCAAATTTTGAGCCAACAATACAATTGATAAATTAATCTTTCGTTAATTACAATTTTATTTAAAGATAGAAAGCAAATAACAGTTCCTTTAAAAGTTCAAATTATTTGAATCAAAATATTAAATAATAATGCAGACATACAAAGTCGCACATAGACATTGACGTAATAAATTTTGTGTGCATGTAGATAAAAATAAAATAAAAATATCATATAAACCAATGAAAATGAAATATTTATATTATTTTTATGAAATAAAAAATAATTAATATATTTTAATATTTTCTTTTATAACTTAATATATCATAAAAAATAATTATTTCTTTTCTCTTCTTTCATTTCTTTCTTATATAAAATTATTATCATTTTTAAAAATAATTTTCCTATTCTGTTTTTTTAAATAAATGCACCCTCTTTACATCACATAATTCACATCGAATCTTATAAGGATCTTATTGAACAAATATTTGGGAATTGCTCAAAATGATCTGGAAGACAGTTAGGTCTTAATTACTTTAAATATCTATAAAATAAATTGTTCAAATAAAAATCTAATAACAGCGACGTAAGAAATCCTATGCATAAAATATAAAATAAATAATCCTTAGAAATGGTCTAATTAAAAATTGCCCCATATTTTAAAAACTTGTATAGGGCTAGAAAAAATCATGTAATTTCTATGGAACAGGTCAATTAAATCATGGGGTCTCAAATCCTAAAAATATTTAGGCATGATAAATCTATAGAAAATATATGTCGATATAAATGTCTATTTAAATCATTTGTGTCTCAAAACACCTTAAAAAATTGATGAATAAATTTTGAGTAATATCTTTTAGAGGTAGATACATCATCGCATTATACAAATGCTTTTTTTGCATGAGTGATATATACTGAGGAAATTAGATAATAGTTTGGAGCTAATAAGTTCCTTTTGTAATTCGAAGTAGACTTACAGGATTTGAATTTGATGAAGATATTAAGTTTATAGCTATATTGATAACTTAAGTGGAGGATTGTAATGGAGTAGATTCTAAAGGAGGTGTAACATTTAAGCATTACAGGCCATGATAATTGTTTTAAGCGATCTATACAATTTGGTGGGTCAAGAGTTGAAAATTACATTTGTTGATTTATTTATAAAGAAGGAGTAAGATGAAGATGGAATTATATTTGACAGTTAGCTATCAGTCGCTGGTGGGAAAATGGATTCTGGAAAAAGATGATGAATGTCATGTAGAGAAAATATTGTGAGTAAGTAGAAAAGGTATTTGTATGATACCAGAAGGTTATAGAAAGAGGTAAGGTATGTAGAGCAATAACTGTTTAGAAATTATATAGGGAGATGAATTACTGGACTTGTGTTGGAAGAGGAGAAGACATTTGATATTATATTATATTTTATGACTTTATGCAAAGCTTTTGATAAGGTTTCCACATAAATCTGATGAAGAAGTTATTAGTGAAGAGTGGTATATGAAAAAGTATGGTATGCGTGGTAATGGTTGGAATAAAGAATGTATTGTGGAAATAAGAAGAGTGTGTACACTAATGGTAATAAAAATATAATAAGGAAAGATTCTGGCATACATGTGCTGAAAATAAATAAGTGCAGGAGGCAATATAATTGGTTTCCTACTATATATAATAAATGATTTTTACCAGGGACTTTTAAATGCAAGGTTTATTAGTTTGCGATGAATTAATCGCAAAAGTGGCACCAACAGTTAAGAGAATAGTGATGGAATGATATAAGATATCAAAAAATTGATCTTGATAAATCTTCTTGGTGGCGATAAGTGGGCCTGATATGTATATCGATAAAATTAGTGTAAAGGTTCTTCAGCCTAGGTTACTCAATAGAAAGACTTTACTATATTATGATGGGGATTGGCTTGAGTCTGTGGAGACGAAAAGATTTAGGGGATGTTGGAAGCGAGTGGATTTGAACAATGGGCTGATGATGGGCGTGGGCCCTCTCACTCGCATGTTGTTTAAAGAGAAGGGTTATGGAAGTAGACTTATAAGAGCTATGATTAGGTCGATTATTAGAGTATTGTGCACAAAGTTTGGGCCTTATTTAAAGAAATACTTAGATAGCTAGAGAGATGCAGCGTAGAGCAACTAGGTTGAGTAATTGGATTGTGAAGTCTGACGCGATATGAAGAGAGGCTGAATGCGTGAGCAACTTTTTCTGAAGATTTCTCAGAGGGGACAATTTTGAAGTCTACAAAATATTACATCTATTGATGAATAAAGAGGCATAAATTATTTCCTCGTAAGATGAAGGAAGACTCAGGGGAATAATTAGAAAATTAGAAGAAGCATGCATGTGATATAAGAAGATACTTCATTATTAACAAAGCAGTTAAATTTGGAATGGTTTGCCACAATAGAAGAGGTTGTTGAGTGTAATTCGATTAGCAACATTTTAAGAAGGGTATGGAGGTATAATAGATTGGTTGGGTTATTTATATAGTATGTTATTTAAGACGTAGGCATAATTAGTGGGCTTTTATTACATTAGTGTTGTATTAAGATGCATCGTGTGACATTAAGTTAGTTGTTAAGGCATGTGGATGGTTCTATATATATATATAGTTATTGTTTTCTTATATATGTAAGTCAAATTGGTGGAGTTTTAGTTACAGTAGTTTTCCTAGGGACTAGGTGCTTTGTGGATTTGTCATGTAGATGATTGTTAGTGAGTTTTGACTGAGACTGTCTGAGTGGACTTAGAGTGGTTCTTAGCTGTTCTATGATTTTCTGATGTACTGATGTATCTTAATATGTTGAATTATAAGAATATTAGCCTATATAGATACTTTTCGCAAAAAAAAATAAAATCAGAATTTTTAAAAATTAGATAACACATTAATATATGCATATATGCTAATGTAATTTTGAATGAGAACTTCAATATTATTTTATCAAGTTAGAAATAAGTTGACTTTCTGGTTTAATGAATATAAACAGGAGCAAGCATTTTGAACAAGAAAAAATATAGCATGGATATTACATGTTGGTGTTAAAATGAACCTTTGGCTATTTATAAGGAGGACGGTGGCGAAAACCGATCAAACTACGTTCAGGAAACTACCCTCCGAGGAGATGAACGGAATTGAGACTAAGATACAGTCCAAAGAATATTACAACATCTGAGCCCGACAGGTTAGCAGATAGATGACCGTGTGATAGCACACATACGTTAACCGGCGACGGTTTAACAGACGAGCGGACAAAGATTTACGATACGTGGAGACAACCAGACCGAAACTATAATCCCATAAGTCGACGCGACATCGCGAGATCTGTGTATACACACTTATGAGCAAAGTTTCTTTTCGCACACATTTCTCTGCCGCGTTTTTAATTATAAGATAGAGAAATTTGCTGGAATCTTTATTCAATAAGTTCCTGTTAAACTTAATGCCAGATATTATCGGAGCGTTCGATCGATGATAGGGACTCAGGATTAGCATTGTACGCAGAATATGTCAGTGGTGGGAGCGTTTTCATTGACGTATGGCGGAAGATCTGCACGTGACGCTGCTTAGAAAATCAAACTGTTAAATCAATAATCAGCATACGAGCCCAATTTCCACTATAATTTAAAAAAATATGTTTGATAAACAGAAAGAAAACTACAACCTCATCTCTGAATAAAAAAAATGGGATGTCTATTCCTACTAAAAACCGAGTGCCACTGAAGGAGACTTACACCCATTCCTAAAATTATGCCACTAAAAACGACTTGAACCTTTTCTTATAACTTATATTTGAAATGAAAACATTTGCGTACATATATTTGATTTCATAGCTATAAAATAAAAATAATGGTGGAGTGAAAAACCCATTCAAAAATACTATGATAAAATTATTTACACATGTAAATATGACCATTACTTCATACTTAATGATTAATTACTAATTTGAAATACGTAATAACACATGCAGGCATTAATGATAATACAAATAAACAGAAAACTACTAACCTTTTGAACCTTCAGGGTGAATATTTTTCAAAAGGTTGATCCATGTTTTATGTTTGATTCTGTTCATCATTAAGTGTATATTCTCCCTGCTTTTATTCAAATTTCCTTTGAGGATAAAATTTAGATGATGTTCCAAACATAGTTATAAAATCAATGATTCTATAAATATATATATATATAGTAGTACTGATACTTATATACTATATATATATATATATATATATATATTAATAGATATATAGCCATATATACTATACTATATATATATACTATATTATTATACTATATATACTAGTATATTTAATTATATTATTATTTGGAAGGTATATATAATACTATATATATTATTATTATTATTCATTATTACTTATCTATTATTATCTTCTATTTTCCCAAGAATGAGGGTAAGGTGCGTTGATTGCATGGAAAAGAAAGTTAATGAGCAAAAGCATGCACAGCAGTCGAAAAAGAAAGCCGCAGCGGCCGCCCTTTCGCAAGTATCAATTAGCGGGAACCCCGCTCGCCGTGCAGAGATTCACCCTACGAGCTTATCATGGGAGGACCGCGACGCGATCCTCACTAATCACTATGTAATCCGTACAGTGCAAGGGTTCATCTCCTTGACCCCAGGTGGGCCACAGCCACGCC
>JABUQX010018108.1:0-34719 GCA_015478945.1 Trachelipus rathkii
TAAATTTTATTATTATTATTCAATTATTTATTTATCTATTTATTATGTCATTTAGTTTTATCTATAATACAATTATTTATATATTATTAATTATAGTTGGTATTATTTTATATTTATTATAATATTATATTATCATTATTATATTGCTGTATAAATATTATTATTAAGATTTTGGAATACACGAAGAACAGTAATTTTACAATCGACATAATGTATTCTAGCTATAATTCAATAAATTTAGATTTATATATTGTAATATATATAAGTATATATATTAATATGCTATATAATCAACATTAATCACGTTTATCACTATTCCCATAACATTTAGCTCATACCATAACTGAATATATTATATAATATATATATATATATTATATATATATATATATATATATATATATATATATAGAACACCAACATTCGCACCAAACTATATACATTCGCTTAGTTTAAATAGGTACACAGTAAGGAACCTGAATTATTGAAATACTGCAGTTATATTAAGGTTAGTAATAAATTTATTCACACAATAAAAATGGTCTTCAAGATGTTGAGAGCGTGAACTTTAGAAGTATTAAATCCTCTTTCAGACGCTTTGAATATTGAAAATTGAATATTATATAAAATAATTTATGTGAGAAAAGTTTTACAATAGCCAAAATTAGATTTAGTTAACCTAGTTTTGAATTTTTTGAAAAAAAGATGTGTTGTTCAAAATTTTGGTTTAAGAGTGGGTCAAAGAGTAGTTCACCTTGTAGTAGTTAAAAAATTGAAAAGTTTTTAATGCAAAGGGATCAAACTGAGTTTGCGTTGTGTGGCGGTCGAGTACGTGTAAATATGGTGTCTATAACCATTAATGTTAATCGTTGTGATTGGAATTGGGTCTGTGTAAATGCTGAGCTGCCGAGTTCCTGTGAGTCAAAAGTGAGGTCATGTTTTTGTTGGTAATGGCGCCTAGTGAAATCATTAGTTTCGCCAATGTAGCAAGAGGTACAGTTAAAACGACGGATTTTGTACACACATTATGAACCCACTCAGTTATGAATGGGTGATGAGTATAAGGCGGTTATGCCATACAATGCTGTTCACTATAAAACGTGCAGAGTGATGTGTCTAGGATAATGCTTGTCCTTTCAGTCTTAACACTGAACCTAAAGTAACACAAAATCAAGATTTTACACACCAGATTTTTAATCTAATATTGACTTTATGCAGTGCTCTGATCATGTCCAAAGAATTTTGAAAGTTCTCAAAGGACCACCTCAAAACTGCTGATCGAATAATTGCTGATCTGCCCTTATCCGCCAGTGTTATTGCTGCTGAGTTCTTAGTAGAACTTGCACCACCTTGAAAGGTACAATCCCAACTCAGATCAGACTTGATCAGATTGTGAAAAATGTTTCTAGAAAAAGGAATTAAAAACACCTGTTTTTTGTGCTTGTGTGGATGTGGAAGGAGAACAGTGAATAATCAGAAGAGTTAAAAAACAGTCTGGCTCTTGGACCTATAGCAAACACGAGTAATAGCAAAGTGGGCACTCGTTATCCCAGCTAAGAAGGGTATCAAAGTGAAATGGTCATCGTCGTTCTTCTGTGTTGGCACAAAGTATCCGATAGGATAAAGATATCTCTATGTTTGTGTATACTGTGAGAATGTACGGAAGAATATAAAGTTACGTAGTCATGAGAAGTGGTTGCTACTCTGCTCACCACAGGTGTGAGGCATAAAATCATCATCAAACATAACGAAGCCTGTCTTGTGTTCAAGAGAGACAGAAGGGTGCCCATTTGGAGAATCCATAACAGATTCGCGATAAACATCCAGTTGACCGTTCTACTGAAGCAAGATGGGAAGAACGGCAGTATGACATCCCTAATACCTGAGTTTTTGGGATAACACACACTAGGTATTAGAGTGCGATAGATTAAACAAGAGCCTCCCAAAAATCACTAATCACAATCTACTATTACCATATAGGTATATATATAATATACTACTACTATTATCATTACTATAAATGTATCAACATTCACTATACTAAATGTCAGATGTTAACCAATAAAAATAATACATATCAATTACAGATATATTATATATCTACAGAATGTTCACATAAAATACTACTCTAACACGACGGCGAGGTACCGCACTCAGAGAACCATTAATTTAATATGGCATATTATATATAATACACTAACACAATACTCATATATTAACTAGCTTTAGTATTGCAAAGCTAAATTTATAATATAATACAAATTGGGGTTCTAAGTAAACTTACAACAAGGATACAATCATAAAAGTCTACTCAATATGTATCAGATTAGTAATATAACAGGTTACACATGTACTAATATTCAAATCGCTACTTATACCTTACTCAGTATAACTCGCCCTTATCATAATCAAGTATTCTCTCTCATCCGCAGCAGCTACCATCCGAACATATGTCAGATAGCGAGCTTTCAACTGGCAAGAAGTTGTGAATCCTAACACTGTATATCTATTACGACACGCGATAATAACGAATTATTTCTACACATGAGCTCGATCACTAAAAATATGTGATGTGGCCTTTCATATTTTACAACGGCCATTGAGTCGCGTATGGTACAGATTAATCCCAGTCACAAGCGGATACCGACAATTTTGAGAACCAAAGTACTGAGGTTCTTCGCTATTAGCAAACATCTATTTACGTAACATTGAGCACATCATCAACTATAGTTAACATTTAATTGAACACTTCCTCCCCTCCCAAGCCTACTTGGTTCTCTCTCACCTCACTAATTGCGTTCGTCAACTTGGGAAACGTCGAACACTATATTTCTATCTACTTTGCTCCTTTGTGAGGCGTTTTAAGATTCGCCAGAATGTATTTGGCAATGGCAATAGTCTCTGAACTTCATAATTTCTATTAAATTCAGACGTCAATGTATATTGCAGAAATGATGCTGAAGACGAAAAAAGGATGCTTCAAGTTAATTACTGTGTTTCAATTAAAGACGGGTAAAGCCAAGATCGTAATCCACACGACTAATCTAATAAGTGCCGAGGAGGGTCAACTGACACCGAGTAGATCACATACACACACACACACACCCAGAGCACACACACACACACAGCGAGAGATTATATATTAATATATAATTATAGTGTTATTATTGAAGGTATTATACTACTAAACTCTACATACTTAAACCACTTAGCCACTTATTATAAAGTATATAGTATATATATATAGCCTACTAATATATATATAATAATCATTATAAAAATTATTACTTTATATTACGAGTATGTACGCATACGTATTATTCGAACATTAACTTAATGTTATATATATATATTTATCTATCTCAAAGGTATATATCATATTAAAAATGATATATAGTAACCATTTAACAAAAAAATACGTATAAAATATTATAAATAAGCTAAAATAATATAATATTATTATGGGTTAGAGTCTACATAAAATTGAGGCTTAATATTATATATACTAATTATGTATATTATTATTTATATATATTATTATATATAGAATTCTGATACTATATAAACAAATCCCAGGTAATCTCAGCTTTCGCACCCAGTCATAAACAGCATAAAACAGAGCCCCGAACGAAACTCTTAACTTAAGTATATAGTAACACTCTTAAGAACCAATTACAAGACGTGATGTGTTTTCCTAAGTACTGCTATGTCACTAATTGAGTTTACATATACTCTCAGGATAGTTGTTGTGTAATGGACTTGTTTTTCAGTAGAGTCTCAAGCATCTTCTTTCATTAGGCCTACAAACTCGTTCCTCAAGTTTATCTAAAAATGTTCTGCTCAAAGTGATTGTACTGTCTAGGATCCGCATAACGACATCGCAAGCGACTGGTCCAGGATGTATATAAGCAAGCCAGTATAGAGTGAGACATTTGTGACCCAGGGCTTGCTAGCTTCACTTTGTTTTTGGCCCTTATTTAGATAATACCTCATGACTATATATATGATGGAATATTACTTTGAATTTATTTATTTATTTTAGTTTATTTATTTATTATCTAGTTTATTCGATATACTAGTGGTGCATATTAAAATATATTATAATATAAAATAACTTCATTAGAAAAATACTAAGATTATGATTACTACCTATTATAGCTATCTATCACTTAGTATTTATTACGTAGGCCACATATATAATATTATGTATTTATGTCTAAAAAGTACGATATTATATATCACAGATAAAGAACTAAATAGTCGATTTCAAACTACTAATATTTATTTAATTTATCTTAATATAATATATATATATATATATACTAATATATATATATATATAATATATATATATATATATATATATATATTATATATATATATATATACTATAATTATAATATTATATATATATATTAAATATATTATAATAATAATATATAATATAATATCCTATAATATATTATATATATATATACTATATAAATATCATATATATATATTATATATATAATATTATATATATATATATATAATAATATATATATTAACCTAAATAATATTATTTATCTATTATTTATATATATATATATGTATATATATATAATATAATATTAATATTATTATATATATATATATAACTGTATACATATCTGACATCTGATTAGATAATATATATATGTATTATATATTATATAATATATAATATATTATATATATATCAATATATATTATATATATATAATATATAATATATTTAATATATAATATCATATGTATAATATAATATATATAATATATTATATATAATTATATATTATATATATATATATATATATATATATATATATATATATATATATATATATATATATATATATATATATATATATATATATAAATAAATAAAAAAAAAATAATGAACACAATAACAATAAACAATCACATCAAACCTATAAATCTTAACTGAGTAAGAAGCGGTAAGCTTACCGCTTATAATTCCATTTAAAAAAAGTGAACTTCTGGCAAAAAATCAAAACGTTTTCGCGAATGCGCGACCGAAGGAAATGGAATCTTTTATGAACGGTAAGACGACCACTCTCTTTATTAATTCAATTTTGCATAGCAAAACCTAGCATTTATAAATTCAACTAAAGAAATGATCTTATCAGTTGCATCAAGTTTGAAGTAATATTTTTTAAATGTCAAATTCAAGTTGAAAAATGAAGCTTAATTTGTTAATCTAGCCTTATAAATAAAGAAAATTAAATTTCATAATTACCAAAAAAAATTTTTTTTAAATATATGCGTTAGAGTATGCGCCGCTTACTTAGCATACCCTGAATACACGCCTCTGGTAATATTATATATAGTATAATATACTAATATAATATATATATATATAATATATTATTACCTAACCTGATTGGTTTATTAATATATACTACAAATTTAGGTATATTCCATATGTATTATATTCCATCTATCTAAGTCTCACTTAACCCTATACTATTCTGGACACACGTACCACTTATCAAATATTCTATATAAAGAATGAGTTTCCAATTTCCATTTACAGAAGATCTAGCTTATTCGCATAAAAGTTTCAATCAGTTAGAGAATGCACGTCGCACATGGGCTACCGTATTTATTTATCTAGTGAACTGACTACTAGCACCGTGTGACAGACTTTGACCTGCGATACGCATTAAAAGCGCTGGCAAGCAGACAGACGTGGAAAAGTCTGCACCGACTCAGATGTAAGAAAGCTGACCGCATCGAGGGCCGGTACAAGTTCTGCCTGACATCGTGTTCTTTTACCTATGGGGGATTGTAAAGATTGTTTTGTGTTGCAGAAAACTGCACAGAACCTACCACAGCCCACTGCCGCTTGAGGCTAGAATTGACAACGGCAATGATGCTAAGGGCATATCAACACCAATTAGAGGCACCTGTTGAGATATGGGCTGGCTTGCCTTTGACACGTCTATACGTTCAGTCATTATAACATGAATGGCGTGTTATGAGATCTTCTCATGGACATAGCAAACCTCACAAAATTTGAACGCATTCTTAGTTCTGAATATCCGCTACGAGCTAAACCAACGTGCTCATTCTCTCACTGAACATCAGCCAGGTTACCACCTGGTGGTGATCAAAATAGCCTCTTTCAACATGTAAATTTTGTTTCCTTCATCCTGCAATATGTTTATACATCCTTTTTGTTTGGATGACTCTCTCACTTCTCTCTCTATATAGTTATAAGATTATAGGATGAGTAATAGGGGAGATCGTTATACTATTCTATACCCACCACATCCAGTTCCTTATATATATATAGCTCTTGGGCGTCCCGTCGATTGTCGTGACCATGAAGCCGTTTATCGCACCTCATGGACCCTCCGCTGAATGGCCTCCTTCAATCCTCATTCAGGTACTACGACTGGAAAGTTTGAAAGGAGGTGGATGGCTGTGGCCAGTCAGCAGGTTCATGTCCGACAAACAGGTTGCCAAACTCTCCTTGAAGGTCAGCTTTGGTGGGTTATGCATACTAGATCTATATATATTAGATTATATTTAATAAATATAGAATATAACATATAAGTAAATATAATATATATATATATATATATATATATAATATATATATAAATATATATCAACATTTACATATTTAATGAAATTATTTCTATTTCCCAAATTATTTTTGTACAACATCTGAGATCAAGCCATGGCTAGTGGCCTAAGTATAATTGTACAAGACTAATCCCCTAGTAATTGTACAATTGCTTTAAAATTAGGATTAAAATCAGAATAAACTCTTAGGGTTTGAGTTAAAGAGTTAGCGGAATTAACGGAATGATTTAGGCATTCTGCTCTGCAATTCGCAACTTCTCAAACTTATCGCAATCCCCGAAATTTTTTTCGGGTAGTATATAAAATAATATATATTCCGACAATTGTCTTGTAGAATTGTACTAGAATTATGACGTTAAAATATAAGTACGAGAATGACCACTATTAGATAGTATTATACTTCATTATATCATATATATATAATAATATCTATATATATATATAATATAATATGAAATATTATATATATATATATATATAAATTAAATTTATATATCTATATATATATATATATATTAATATATATATTATATATATATATTATATATATTTATATATTATTTATATATTAATATATATTATATAGATATATATATATATAATATATATTAATTAACTATATATATATATATAATCATATATATATATAAATATAATATATATATATATATTTAGTATTATATAAAATAATATATATATTATATATATATATATTAAAACATACATAGCCCGTCTACTTAGTTTCGTTTACAATTCCATTTAATGCAAAATTATTCTAAAATAATTTGAGTTGATGCTAATCAAAAAATTCTCACACACTTCCTCTTCTATATTCATGTTAATTTCTAAGCAATATTTTCATGCGTCCATGTTTAAAGTTATACATATTATATATATATATATATATAATATATATATAAATATATAATATATTATATATATATATATATAATTATATCATATATATAATATATATAATAATATATATCATATATTAATTATATATATATATATAATCATTATATTATTGAAGACAATATAAGCAGTTGACTCGTTAATATTAGGCTTAGGTTAATTTTAGGTTAGTTTGGAGTTTTATGAGTTAGGTATAGTTATAAGGTAGATTACCAAT
Organism: Trachelipus rathkii; assembly: GCA_015478945.1. Lineage (NCBI taxonomy): Eukaryota > Metazoa > Arthropoda > Malacostraca > Isopoda > Trachelipodidae > Trachelipus > Trachelipus rathkii. Next base: position 7,769 of record JABUQX010018108.1, read on the forward strand.
ACAAAATTTAATGTATTTACCCCAATAAAATTAATTAAAAAATTAAACGATATATTATATAAAATTATCATTATTTATTGATTTTCGCTCCTGGAGTCACTGCTTATAAATAAATCCTTATATATATATTTAAGAAATATATAGAGAATATAGAGGAGAGAGAGGAGAGATAAATTTAACACAAACTTAATGATATTAATGAATAATTTATCTATATAAAGAATTATAAATAGTAGCCTCTATATTCCTGTCTGAATAAGGCTCATATTTAATCAATGACTATCTTCTAAAAACATACAATTTATATCATTATATTTATAATTTTATCTTAACATATATAAGTATGATGTGAGCATAAAAGTACTTCTAATGTATATATGATATAATCGTATATCAGATCTAATGGGTAATATATATGTAATTATATATATATACACGTATCACTTATAAAGTTTTAATTATCAAAATATTCATCTCCGTGAATATATCCGATCACTCATTAATTAATTACTATATATATAAAATATAAATAATGGCTAGCATGGCTTACAATATTTACAATATTACGGTATATAATTAGGAAAATACACTGATACGTAGTGTCAAGATGTAGCTAGGGGTCGAATCCCATGTTAGGTAATTAGGTAGATAAATTACCTAGAGATAAGTTCCCCCCTGAAATAGGGCTATGCCCGTGAAGTGTAAATTATTTCATAATATATTATATTAATATATATATATATAATATATATATATATATATAAATAATATATATATATATATTATATATATAAATATAATATATTATATATATATATATATTATATATAATATATATATATACTATATATATTATATAATATATATTATATAATATATATTATAGATATATAATATAATATAATATATAATATAATATATATAATTATATATTAATAATAATATCAATATATTAATATTAATATATATATATATATATATTAATATAGTATATATATATATTATATAATAATATATATATACTATATAATATATATAATTAATATTATTATATATATATAATTATATTATATATATATATTATATTATATATAATATGTATATATATAATATTTATATATATATGAATATATATATATATATATATATATATAAATATATAATATATATATATTATATATATATATAATATTATATATAATGAATATTATCTAAGAATGAGCATATTAGTAAGATGTAGACCGAACTATATAGGCACCTATTATTTATATTTTATATTATTATAGAGTGCGTCACCTGTACGACCTATGCTAGATTCTACTATATGTACCGGCTACGATAGTATATACTTTATGCGTCACTAGCTAGCTTAGCGAAAATAATAATATTTTTATGTATCAATACATATATATTCAATGTTATTCCAGATTTTCGTCTCACACAGTTAACACCACCAACTCTTCACGCGGCCACTATCAGTCTCGCGCTGAGACTCTCTAAGTGAGGGCGCGCGTAGTGGTAAGTTCTTAAGCTTCGGCGGAGCCATAGACGGAGGCCAGAGAAGTAAAATATTTCACGCGAGGCCCCATCGAGTGAGCGCTATCGCGTAGCACGTGTAAAAACGAACCTGGACCTGTTTTCATTTCGAGAGCTTGAGTTAGGAAGTCTCTATTACAGCTTGAGCTAGGCGACCTAGAGGTAACGCCATTTAGGAATGCTTAGATTCGATTACTGTCTTGACCTACTTCATTAAGCAGACTCTTGCACGAAGTAGCATGCTTCATAGATCTTCTATATATATAAAATATAATATACAATTTTAATTTATATTTTTCCTATCTGTATAAAAATTAAATAACATGGAGATATTTGTAACATAAACTATCTATATATATACACATATTTACATATCATTATGTAACAGTAATATAGAGTTGTTTCATATTGCATAATTTCCTTCCAGGAGGGGAAACCTCGCAAAAATCGCATAAATTATTGGCAGTAAAATGAAGAGAAGGTGATACGTGCGTGTGTTGTGGGTGATGGTGCAAGAAGGAGTAGCTATTGTTTGGGGACGCACGAGCCATAGGCTGAGTGAAAGAAAGGGAAAGTGTGTGTAGAGTAGATTTTCAGAGCAGTTGCAATAGAGATGGTAATAGCCTCTGGCAGTACAGATAAGTTAAATTAATCTTGGTGAGTAAGTGAGCAAAACGCGAACAAGCAAAATGGTGATTGATTGGAATGGAAAAATTTGATGTAAACACATGTGGGAATGTGAGGTATAGCCCGAGGGATTGAGGAGAGCAGTAATAAATTACTACCTTAATTATAAGGAGGAAAAGGGAGTAAGGTAATACTGTTAGGTAAATTATAGGGCAATTAGTTAATTGAGTTGTTGTAGAAAGATATATGCTGGTATTTTTGGTACGAAACTGCGGCGAGTGATAACTGTAAGGATCATGATCTGGTTTGAGAAGACTGAGGTGCGTAGATTGAGATTAAGGGGTTATGTGGATCAATTAATCTTACATTGAATACAAATGAATTGAAGAAAATGAGAGAGAAGAAGAATAATTGTGTTTAGGTTTTGTATTTAGGGGTATTAATGTAGATTTAAATCACGGAGACTATCGTTATCGTAAGTAACGTATAGTGAACTAACGGACAGTCATACTCTGATAAGTGAGAGGTTGCGGTGGAGGACGTAATATCTCTGACGTAGACTACAAGCGTAATGTATATTTGTGAGCTTTACTAATATATATATATATATATACATATATATATATATTATATATATATATATATATATATCTATATATATATCTATAATATATTATAAATATATCATACTTATATAATAAATAATATTATAATATATATATATATCTATATATATATATTATATATTATAATATATATATAATATATTAATATATTATCTATCATATATTCAAAAATAACCCCTTAAGCAATTTCACACTGCTGGGATTGAACCTGGCCCTAGCAGATGTCCGCGTAAGTGTTTGACGACCACGCCACGATGGACTAAAAGAAGAGCGCGAGAAATGTTCGTGGTCGTCAATAATAACCACCACCAAACAGCGACCACGACGCACCTCTTTCCGTCCACACTCGGGGCGTTAGGGTGCAACCAGGGCACCGCGCAGAGTGAAATACCTATTAACCGGGGAATATTATATATGATAAGACAACTGCTACAAATTCATCGCAGTGTGATAGGTATTGAAAAATAACCCCTTAAGTAATTTCACACTGCTCGGATTGACCTGGGCCCTAGCAGATGAAAGCGTAAGTGTTTGACGACACGCCAAACGAGATGGATCTTAAACAGAATGTAGACACCCGTGCGGGAATATGTTCGTTGAGGACAACTGTCAAAACTTACCAATCATCGTTGTCAGGCCTTATCACTTTTCACGTAATAAGGTCCTAACCCAGTCTTATGCAAACGTTCATAGAAGGGTGCCATGAGGTAAATCAAAAACATTATCATAGCCTGATTTATATAGACATGCCTTTTGGAAACAATAGCACTACAGACCATTTAAGACTCAAGCATCGAAAGTCGCGGATGAAGATATACCCTTGAATGACGGCCTGAGTAATAGAAGCATTTGATAATTTGCTTACAAAATTATATGATTTTTGTTTCATGTTTTTTGCTAACAGTTTTGATAGCATTTTCTCTCATGCAGAGAAATTGTTTGAAATTTTACAGTGTAGACAGCTGGATATGTCATTTGTGCACTCAAAACTATCGGATTTCAGTGAGTTTTTCATGGAGGAGGAAATTTTTCATTCCCACCATCCATAGCACTAAGACAAGAAAGTATAAAGTAAACTTTAAAGCAATTTACTTTGAAATAATAGACAATATATTAGTTGGTCTAAATGAAAGATATTCCAACATTCAAGAGTTTTCTTTCTTCGACTTGATCGACGACAGCAAATTTGCGGGAATTTGCCGAAAACTTTCCGTTACAAAATTTTAATGAACTGCAATCAAAATTTCCAAATTTGATTGATTAATTATAAAACATTAATTTGCGGGCTTAAGTATATTTACGCTGATAATGACTTCAAAAAAGGCAAATCTACAAATATTCTTCTAGAACTATTTCATAAACTCGGACAGCTGACTGTTTTTCCAGAAAGTACAAAATTACTTAAACTTCTATTAACAATTAGATGAAAATAGGTGGAAAAAGAGATTAGCCTTTTTAGAATAAGTGTTAGCAACAGAACCGTCGAAAAGAATATGAGGAGGAAAGGCAAGTTTACAAAAGCTATTAGAGACGGTTTTGGCAAATTGGCCAGAAATTTTAATCAGTAGGAGAACCAAAAAGGTCAGCTCTAGGGTTGTGAAAAAAAACGTTTTTTTTTAATTGTTTTTTTTTTTTTTTTAAACACGTTTTTTTTAAAACAAAATGTTTTTTTTTTTTTTTAAATTACCTCTTTTTATATATATAATATTTATAAAAAGATGTATTAAATTTATATCCAGTAGTACCAATTAACCCTTACAGGCCTATAATATAATAATGACTATTAATACGGATTTTATATATACAGTATACTATATATATTATAATTATAATATATATGATAAATAATAATTATATAATATATATATATATAATGTATATTAGAATCTAATGGTATCTAATAAACCTAATATCATAATATATATTATATATCTATATATATTATATTAGTGAGTATATAATAATTAACATAATAATTAAAAAATTTATAATAAAAATATATATATACTAAGTATAATAATTATAAACCAATGATGTCTATATCTTCCTTTTAATATAATTAAATAAATTTATAATATATAATTAGTAAATATAAATAATAATTAATATTAATTAATATTATTATATAATTATAATTATAATATATTATATAAAAAATAAATTTATAATAATATTATAATATAAATTATATATATAATATAAATATAATTAATAAATAATAATTAAAATAAATAATTTAAATAATTAATTATAATAATATAATGTAATTAAAGTCCAAAATGAGCTAGAATCTATAATATAGTAATTCGTATATAAAATATATATAATCATATAAATACTAATCGCAAAATTTTAATTAGGCGCAAAAGCATGATATAGGCCCCTTTTACTCCAGGTATTGTGTATAATATATACTTTATTTTAGATATAGATAGAAGTTATATATATATATATCGGTGTATATTAGCTTATATTTGTATTTAGGGTATAGACCACGATAGCAATAGTATAATATGAATAAATATATATATATATATATATAATATATATATATATCATATATAAATATATAATAATATAGCTATATAATACAATAATAATTCGCCTAACAAAACTCATTGAAGAGTGTTCTTCCATTCACGTTTGGTTTGAGGGGCGTCAGGCAGGAGAAAATGGACAAATGGTAGCAAGGATCGATTTGATTTTTCTGTGTGAGAGACACGCACATGTGTAGTATGTGTAGTAATTAACTTTCTTTAAACACAAGAGTATCCATCAAGTATACTAGAGTTGGTAGTAGGTAGAAGATGGTAATCGAGTGAAATAGATATGATTGATTTTGTTAGCTGGTGACGGAGAATAGTATGTAAGGTATGCCCCATATCCGGCAGGAAAAAATGACCTAGCAGACCTATTTTTTGACCTTTTCTGACCGCGACCAATTTTATTTGAGCTCGTATATTTTAAACTTAGACCTGACCTTTTTGGGCACTTGACACTTATTTTCTGAACCAACCCTTTGTCTTCCATGGGTCATTTTTGGCCCATACAGGTAATTTTTTGGCAACTTGCCCCTAATTTTATTTAGGCCACTCCCCCACTTTTTTCGGCCAACACCTGATTTTTGGCAAACCTTCGAAGGATAGGTTGCATTACCAACGGTTGCGTCAGCAAACCGATCTGTATAACGTAATTTAGCCACCCTTATATTTACGGCCCTCCAAATTTTTTCGAACCATTAGGGTCAATTTTTTTTGCCCACGGTAATTTGATCTTCCTTTATAGGGGCTTATAGCACTTTTTTGTACTGTCCTTTAACCTATGGTTTGACACCAATCGATATTCGACACCCTTTGACTTCCAACTGGTCCATTTTGCCCACGGTAATCTTTTTGGAGAGCTACCTTTGGTCTTCCATGGGTCATATTTTGCCCACCACGGTAATTTTTGAGGCTACCCTTTGGTCTCCCATGGGTCAATTTTGGCCCACGGTAATTTTTTGACTACCCCTTTTATGGTCTATCCATGGGTCAATTTTACGGCTCACCGGTAATTTTTTGCTCCCCTTTGGTCTTCCATGGGTCAAATTTTGCCCACGGTAATTTGCCCACGGTAATATTTGGTCTTCCATGGGTCTAAATTTTGGCCCACGTAATTTTTATGGCTAACCCCTTAGGTCTTGACCATGGGTCCCATTTTGGCCCACGTGATAAATGTATTTTGGCTACCCTTTGTCTTCCTATGGGTCAATTTGACCCTACACTAAATCTTATTCGACCAACCTTATTGACTTCCTTGGGGTTCAATTTTGACCCAACCCTAGATTATTTTTCGACCAGTCACTTTGGTCTTCCAATGGTAGTTCATTTTTTGCCCCGGTAATTTTTGATCTTCCTTTTAAATGCTTATAGCCGTATTTTTGATTGTCTTTACCATTGTTTGAACCTATGATATTCGGCCTTAACCTCTGCCATACTACCATGTAGTCAATTTTGGCCCCACGGTAACTTTTGGCTACCACTTTAGGGGCATTAGCCCGTTTGATTGTTCTTTAACCTTTAATTTGCACCTGAGATATATGACCTTATAACCTTGCCATATACCATGGGTTAAATTTGACCCACACGCCAATTTCTTGCCCACTAGTGGCCCACCCGTCACATATTTCGTCCCTAACTTGAACGCACCTGTATGGATCCATCCTAACTTGAACACCTACACGCGCACATATTATAATTAGTAATATAATATATTATTAACACACACACTCAACACATAATATAATAACACATCACACACATCATCAACACACAACAACACACACACCCACACACACACCCACGCCCACTATACATACATTCATATGACCTTCACTCACGCTAGATATCTTGCAACTACATTTCACCAGTTTATCACACGTACAAATCAACACGACTAATCCTTAATGGTCTTCCATGGGTCTAATTTTGACCCCACGGATATTTTGTCCTTCCTTTAGGGACTAAGTTAGCCTTTTTTTTTGATGTCTTAACCTTGTTTGACCAATGTATATTATCGGACCTTGACCATTGCCAGATACAGCATTAGAGGTTCAAATTATTTGACCCACGCTAACTTTGAGAACCCTTGCTTTGATGGTTCCCAATCACCGTTAGAAAAAAGTATCTAGGGATGTTCTAATTTAGATGTCTATGAGATATTAGCATTTGAAGTCTATAGGTGAGTGTCCCAGGATAAGTGCAAGTGAGTGCCAATGATGCCAATCGAGTGGCAAGTGAGTGAAAATGAGTGCCAAGTGAGTGCCACATAGTGCCAGTGAGTGCCACATAATAGTGCCCAACTGAGTGCCCACCTTTTTTCAACCTATTTTTACTAGCCCCCCTGAGCCTTGAATAGCACCTAACTATTGGATAGTTCATACCCCCTAGGTAATAAGGTATGAAGGTAATATTCGAATTGTGTAAATTACAATCCGCTAGAAATGCTTCCTACTATGTAGAGTTTATAGTAAATTTTAAATAACAACTTATAACCTACTTATATACACTCGCCATAATCACTTTATCACTTAGGACCATATCACATCATTTAACACTCTAAATACACGACAACAGGTATACACTTACACTACACTCACAATATATAGTATATATATATTATAACACTCGAAGATGTTAATATTTGTATGCCTATAATAAATAAATATAGATTCATCTTTGATGAAGTCACCTTTGATACCACCTATATTGATGAATCAGTCTTTGATGACTCATCTTTGTCTACGCTCTAAGATTCAAAGCTGCCCCACTACAGGCGAGCAGCCCCCTCCCGCAAAGGAGGAGCCCCGCACCCGCTAGAGTGCGACCCGCCGAGCGTACATATGATAAAATAATTATATACTATAAGTATTCTAATTTTTATTATTACATACTTAAACATTTCAAAGAATTTCTTTACAAATCAAATATATATCTATGAGTCATTATCATTTTTATTTCATACTTAACATTTAATTATATATTCAAAACATTTTCTGACTGAGAAACCTAAAACGTTTCATACTCCATATACAAGACCTATAAGTTATTACCACTATATTATTAACATTATTTTAATTATATTTCATTTTACTTAATATCTTTTTATTTATAAATTTTTTTAAATAAATTGTATGTAAGAACGAAAAAAAGCTCAAGAGTGTCTATAACTAATAACATTTTATTTTTACTACAACTGTAGAAATTTTATTAAAAAACAAATTAAATTAATAATAATCCTTTAAAAAGAAAGTTAAATCAGTAAATCAATATGATGAGGTGTTACCTAACACCTAGGGGCGGATTTAAATATGCTTTTGTTTTATACTTGCTTTACTGCTTTCAACTCATGTTTTACACATGCTTTTAAACTCATGTTTTTACTGCCTTCTAACTTATATGTTTTACTGCTTAAACTCACATATTTATTTTATCTTTATAACTTAAAAAAAGCAGTAAATCAGTAAATATCAATAGAGGTTTGAACACATAAATCACTCTAACACTAATAGGGGCGCCGCAGGAAGAGGGTCGTGTTCAGCCACTGTCAGTCTTTGGTTCCAGATGACTCTTCTTTAACTGCTCTGGGTCTGAACTGCGACAGTTTCCTACTTAAGCCTATTGTCAACTCATGTTATTACCCTAAGGCATAATTAACTTCATTAATTGTTTAGGCTGCTTTAACTCCATATATTTATGCTAACAGTTTATGCAGTTACCTCTCTCAAGCAGTAAAACTAATCCATTACCTAGCGGTCGGTTTTAAAACAACTCTCAGGTAGGGGTTTCGCCCCTAAAGTAGTGAATCTAATCTTCTTCAATTAAGGACCCCTCAAAACTCGTTTTCTAAACACCCCAGAGACTCAAGTGCGCAGAGATATAATTTGGCTTACAGGAACATAAGATGTCCAAATGCTGATCCAGTGCTCAGTAATTATAACTTAGCATAGAGAAGTTTACTGCTGTTACTGCTTTAACTCATGTTTTACTGCTTTAACTCGTGTTTTCTGCTTTAACTCACTGCTTTACTGCTTTATACTCTCTGCTTTACTGCTCTAACTCTCTGCTTTACTGCTTAACACTCTGCTTTACTGCTTTAACACACATAGTTTTAACTCAATATATTTTTTTAATACTTATGTTTTTTATTTTGTTTTAATACTTTTTATTTTTATTTTATATTTATTTTATTTTTAATTACTTATAAACTTAGTGTTATTACTTCAGGCCTATTTGTTATTCTATTTAGAACACACATACAGCGCACACACAACACACACACACACACAACACACTACCTTATACAACATTCACTATGACACTTTACACACATTCACTATGCAACTTACATTTACCCATAGACACCTTACATTTACTCTTATAAACATGCGGTATACACACACACCCACACACACACACACTTACACTTATAACACATTCGCTCTGATACTTTTAACACACATTCAATATGAGACACTTACATTTCATCCAGAGACACTACATTTACACTTACACTCATCACACAGATTTACTTACACCACACAGATTTACTTACACTCACACATACAGATTTACTTCACACACACAGATTTACTTGACACTCGCACACAGATTTACAACACACTACAACACACACACACACACACAAACCACCACACTCACTTACACATATAACTTATATTCTTATTAAAAAAACAAATTTGTTTTTAAATGTTTTAATTAACCTCTTATATGCTATATTACACAAGTCAAATTATCTAAAATTATTTCAAAGTTTCTAAAAACTTCTATAATAAATCATCATTATCTTGAACAAAGAATTTATTATTAAGTAATTGTTCATAATTATGTTTAAAAATTTTAGAACTATCAAGTTTAAAATTAATTTTACTAAACTTATTAAAATATTTTATAAACATATATTTTTACGTACCTAAAGCAATAATCAGTAAATCAGTAGAAAGGTCAGCCCCTAGCACCCCTTACCCAAGCTATGCCACGTTTTTGTTCTATTGACTTATCCGCTTTAACATTCATCTTCAAGCATGTAATAAGTAAAACTAACAAAATAAGTTTTTCTCTGCTAACATACATGTAATTATTAAAAGCATTTCAAGATTTATTTAGAAATGTCAATTATCCAAAGACATTTTATTTTAATCACTCGATGTTAACTAAAATATTTCAAAAGTTTTAAATAATTCGGATTTTCTTATTATTAAATAATTAATTATATTTCATTATTTATTATCTATTATTATTTAATTATTATTATTATCTCATGTACATTGACAATCCATCACGAAAAGAAACCACAACAACCCGCACTCCTCACAGATACGAAACTGACCTCTCTCTGTAAAATGTGTTGAAATAGACTACTTTAGGCCTAAATTAGGAGGTAATCCTTTTTGTATCCCGGGCCGATTTAAGCCTAATTCCAGGTCAAAATATATTGCCACACTGACCTTTTTCTGTAAAAGGTGGTGCAATAACTACGTTAGGCCTAAATTTAGCCTAAATTTAGGATAAGCCTTTTGTAGACGGTCTAATTTAATCCTAATACCAGGTCAACAGGTAATTCCAGTATATAGACTAAGATCATTGTTAATTATATTTTTAATAAATATATTTCAAACTGAAACATGCTGGATCGTTAAGATCCTTTAAAGCAGGTAAGAAGGCAATGTTTTGCCTTACTTGTGAGTTGGTCGGCAGTCAGTTTTCCCCTAGTCTCATAAAGCTAGACCACCAAGGGCTCCAGCATGAGCCCCACCCGCAAAAGGACACAGCCAACCCCGCACCAGCCTTGGGTGCGTCTCCGCGCGTCCCCGCCCGCCCGCGTGCGCCTCCGCAGGCGCAATATTTCCGCGTTCCGCCCGCCGCGTGCGCCCTGCAGGCGCAATATTTCCCGCGTACTCGCCCGAGCCGTGTAGTGTTATTTGTCTAAATGCTCTCCCATGTCGCGTACTCTCCGTTAAATATGTAATTGTAGAAACATCACAGCAATAGCACACACACAAACATCCTACACTACGCACAAACACACCACTAGCGAACTATATACCGTATATTTATTAAACATTTTATATTGCGATTCCGGGTTAGTGTTATTTTCTTCATGCCTATTGTTATTATATTTAGCAATATCGAGCATAAATCACCTAAGAACACATACAGTAGCCATCTACCAATATCTTGTAATCCCAATCACTAACAACAGTTATCACAACATCATCATAAAAGATATTATTTCTACACAACAAATCATCACTTCCTTATCGGCACTTTCTATTTACACATATACCACATAACTCTATTTAAATAGCTGATTTTATTTTATATTTCACTTATATTAATCCTTATATTAAAGTGTTATATATTTTGAGACTCATGCCGTATGTTAATGGTAAATCGCATGTAACTAGCACAAAATCAATGCATATTACTACTGACTATCTGGCTCCTCTTAAGTTTTTAATATAATGTCAGACCACAACAATCACACAAATTTCACAGCATATTCACTAACTATCACGAGCAACACTTAACATACACATACGCACTCTCACAATACCTAATATCCGATATAATTGATACTCTCACATTGATGCCTCAGCTTTGATGCCTTCTGTACAGAACTTTGATTGCCTTTAATTATATGATGCCCTCCAAACTTCTGATTACCTCCAGCTCTTATGATCGACATCAACTTCTATGATGCCCTTCAGCTTTAATGATTCGACTCAGCCCGCTGTTGCAAATATGAACAAATTCACTTTATAGAAGCCTTTAGCCCTCTTGGAGAACTACAGAGTTTAATGGTGAGTTCCATATCTTGCGGACGCCTATTCTTTTGGATTAGCGGCTCTGTTCCATCGTATATTGGATATCTCACTACCCTTACTTATGACTAAAATTTCACCGTTTTTCCTAATCCAGTCACGTTTATCTCTGGTGACCTCTTATACTAACAGTACACTTACCTTCGACCTTCGATCCAAGCACACCATGTATCTATCTATGATACTTCTTCTTTATTCACCGAGTACTCCGACGCAACTCGAGTCACGAGTAACCATAAGACACTATATATACGTTCACCCATAGACAGCTTTCACATCACATTATATAAAGTTAATATATAATAATATATAATCTCACACACACACAATATAAATATATATATATTAATATATATATATTATGATCAACTATATATATTATAATAATAATATATATATATATATATTATATATAATATAATATATATATTAATATATTAATATATATATATAATATATATAATAATATATTATATAATAATATATATATTAATATATATATATATTAGTAATATATATATATATATTTCATTCGCGCGGGAAATATTGGCCTGCGGGCCGCACGCGGTGGTTGAAGAGAACGCGGAATAATTAGCGCTCATGTGGCGCAACGCGGCGGCGGGGACTGCGGCGGACGCCACCATGCTGGGCGGGTTGGCTGCCTTTTGCGGGGGGGCTTCATGCTGACCCCTGTGGGTTAGACTTATGAACTAAGTCGGGAAAACTATATCCGACCAAATTCTACAAGTACGGAAAAATCATTTCCTTCTCCTGCTTAAAGGAATCTTACCTAATCGCATGTTAGTTTGAAATATATTTATTATAAAATAATAATATATACAATCGATTCTTGTTCTAATTAACCGGAATTACCTTTTCGACCTGGTATTTTAAGGATTAAAATAGCCCCGTACTATCAAAAAGGCTTATCCTAATTTAAGGCCTATAACTTTAGGCTAACGCTAACGTAGTTATTGCACCGCATTTTACAGAAAAAGGTCAGTTTGAAATTATAATTTTGACCTGGAAAATTGAGGCTTACCCAGCATGCCGCCTCTAGGAGCAGAACCAACAAGGATTTACTCATAATCCTACAAAACTTTTAGGCCTAACAATACACAGGGGAAATAAGTGAATAATTTATCATCAAGCACATTTCACAGCGAAGAGGTCAGTTTCAGCTATCTGTCTGAGAAAGGCAATAGCGGTATTTATTTATCCGGAGGATATTTCTCCTGTTGTTAATGGATTGATAATGAAAATAAAAACAATAAAATAAAAAAATAACATTTATCAGAAGTACGAGGAACAAGATGTACAAAGGAAATACTTTAAAAGAAAATCTCGTAATTTGTGGAAGCGGCTTTATCGGCTGTCATCGAATATATTTTTTTAAGTATGAGATCTATAATGGAGATGAATAAAATATAAATTAAGATGAATAATTGAAGTATTATATATTTTAAATAAACACTTAGAATGATTTAATATAAATAACAAATAAAACAAAATCAATACGTTAGCAAGTAGAAAAACTCTAAATTATGATTAATTTTTATGCGAGGGAGCGAGCGAGAGTAGGAGCTGATATGTAATATAGTTTCAGTTAGAGGGGGCAGAGAGAGAGGAAAGACGATGCATTGAGGGAGAGACGTGGAGTATAGTAATGGGGATAGGCTAGGGGCTAGACCTTACTAGATTTACTGAGATTTATTGCTTTAAGGTACGTTAAAATATATGTTTTTTTAAAATTTAATCATAAAAATTTTAGTAAAAGTTATTTTAAAACTGATAGTTATAAATTTAATAAACAAAAAGTATTAACAGTTAATAATAAATTCTTTGTTCAGAATAATGATTGATTATTATAGAAGTTTTAGAAACTTTGAAATAATTTTTGTTATATTTGAATAAGTAATATAAATGTACATGTTAAATTAAAAATATAAATGTTTTTCATAAATTATACGTTATATGTGTTAAAAGTTGAGTGTGCGTGGGTTGTGTTGTGAATTAGATGAGTGTGGGATGGTTTTGATAACATCTGTGCGCGAGTGTAAGTAAAGACTAATGTTGGTGGTAAGTATATAATCGTCTGTGTGTGAGTAGAGCTCATACCAGGTGTCCGACGAGTGTAAGGTGAAAAACTGAGTGTCGAAGGGGGGTAAGTGAGCGAATATTTTGCTAGCATGCTGTTCCTATGGTAAATGTAAGTGTCATAGTGAATGTGTGTATACCCTAGTAATAGTCATAAGTGGAAATGTGGAAATATAGAAGTGTAGACGGGTGTAGGGAGATCGTGCGTGCTCTGGCGACCATCCAAATACGCAACGAGGCTGCTATGGAGGAGTGTAAATGTTACAGTAGATGACCATCGGGCTACACACCTGTAGAGATGGTCATAGGGTGGAAGTGAGAGAAAGTTGAATCGTCCTAAAGTGAACATCGGTGTATAAGTGTAAGTGTGTGCATGTGTCCTGTGATGGTGTTGTCTGCCGTCGCGTGCAGAGTAGGGTGCTTGAGAGATACCAAATCACCGAACCATATAGGCCGAAGTAAAACTAACACTAAGTATAATAATAAATAAAAATACCTTTTCCAAAATTCAAAATAAATAAAAGATTGAAGAGCGAGAGAATGCAAGAAACATAATGTTAAGTATATAAATGAGTTAACAACATGTGTCCGTTAACGTTCTGGAGTAAGATGCAAAGAGTAGTTAATATGTAGTAGAATGTAAAGAGAGATTAAAAAAAGCAGACAAAGACAAAGTTAGAGTTCATGAAAGAGCAGTAAGCAGCTGAGTTTAAAAGCAGTAAAACATTACTATTGAAGATCATAAGAAGAGCAAGTTAAAAACATGAAGTCTCAGATAAAAGCAAGTAAAGCGTTATCAAACCTATAAAAACAATACGAGATCCTTCTAACATCAATTAGCTATACTTATTTACCAACATTTTTCTCCTTCTTTCTTTTTTTGTGTGAGATTTATCGGTTCATACCTAAATTTAGCCAGAGATTACCAAACACCATGTATATGATTACTTTTCCCTGTAAGCTATATTTGAGCTTTTTTAAGTAATATGAGAATTCGTTTTTATTATATATATTTATTATTTGAGTTTATTTATGTTTCTTATGTTTATATATCTTATTTATAAAAGAAAAGGCCAGTTAAAACCATGCGAACGCTTAGCATGTTAGACCAAACGTAGCAGTTACGCTCGCTAATAGATATTAGCCCACTTATTCAGAGCCTGAGGTGGTATATAGAGAACACTGTTGTACATAAAGCATAGTCTTAATCTGAGATTACCGCCCTCTGCTAGGCTTCTTATCCGGTGTATTGAAGGCTAGACATAACCATACCTTCTAATTGATTTTCCATTCAATCTATATTGCTGACGTTGCAATTTGCCTCACGAGAGGATCTTCAGCGTACTGTAAAGACTCTAGATGGAGTCCAAATGATCCAAATCATCAATTGAAACACGCTCCAATTACTGAAAAAATAAAGCAAGACATTATCCAAAATAGATGGAAAGGCACTGGTATTTATCACTAAAATTACCAGGGTGTTAAACCTCAAAATAAAAAATCATCAAAGATCACAAACGAATCACACAAATTCCTGGAGACCTAAACCAACTTCTTACGCCAGAATGGCTGAACCCACGCACGAATATGAATCAACTCCAGAAGAGAAATATTATGATGAACAAGAAAATTACTATTATGATGAGAATGTTGAAGAACAACATAATGAGCAACATCAGGATTTTCTCTATTGAGGAGGGTAGAATAACAAGAAACATCTCCCCTCCAGATTCCTGAAAATTTAAATGTTAACACATGCACCACCACTCAATAATATTTTAAAGAATGTTTCTCACAAATTAGTTGATAGGGAATATTTAAATGTTAACACATGCACCACCACTCACAATAATATTTTAAAGAATGTTTTTCATAAATTAGTTGATAGGGAATATTTAAATGTTAACACATGCACCACCTCTCACTGTAATTTAGATTCAACTGTGAATGTAAATGGTAACACAAACACCACCACTCACACTAAGATTTTAAATAATAATGAAAATAGCATACCTTATAAGAGGTCTGAAAATGGTAAAGTTTCAAATATTAATGTGGTGAGAGTTCAGATAGAGGATAACTCACATGATAATTTTCCAACTGATAATTGTACAGATTCATTTAATAATAATTTCTACAAGAATTTTAAAAATAATGCGCAACATAGTTTTCATGGTGTAGCAAACACCATTAATAAAGATAAAATAGTTAATGTAGGAAGCATACTGTACAGTACTTTTGGCAAAGATTATGCCATTACTAATACTATAAATCTGAATGCTTGTGAAACCAAGAACGAATCTTGCACTAATTTAGCTTTTTCAGATTTGGATAGCACTACTACCCCCCAAATAGGTATGGTAGAGAATGATGTTCGCGATTGGTCTCATAGATACATAAGAGCAAACACATATAGGAATATGAATGTGATTAAGGCTAGCAGCTATATAAATTTTGGTAATTGTGGAGCACAGTATAGGCCCGAAAATGGAAAAGCAGTAGTAATGATGCAAAGTTTTAATTCAATGGAGTTTTCACAAACGCCAAAGCAGAAACATAATGCACATTTTCATAAGGGAATGTGGAATATGGACCTGTCTCAAAACACTAACACTTTCTTTCAGACAAATATTAGCACCACTGAGAATCCTATATTTCATTTTAAGGGTGATATTGGGGATATTTCTAATAAAAATTTTCAGATTAATACACAAATTTTAGCAAAATCGCGAGGCACAGCGAATGCCCAGGTAGGAAGCAGGGAGAAAACGAACGACTCCAAAAGCGGAGTAATTATGCCACAGTTAGAAACTGGCAACGCAATCACAAACGTAAATTGGAATAGGAATAGTAATAGTGATAGATTTCGCAAAAGAGACATGACGCAAGTTCAAATAGAAATGGTAAACACTGAACATAGTAAAAGTGGTAGATTGAACATGGCAGGTGATCAGAATGGCGGAGCAGATGCCGAGGTAAGAAGCACAAAGGAAAGTAATGTTCACGTAAAAGATAGCACAGAGAGGCAAAGTACAGATGGAGTTAACACTCACATTGATATAGTGAATATATTCGAGAATGAGATGTGCCCATTAAATATGTATCAGGAGAAAACAGAACAGTTAATAAAATACAGGGTAATGTAAATAAGTAAGAAGACACTGGAGATTATTAAATAAGAAGATTAATCGGCAATAGACGTTGAAAAGCTTTACAAAATAATAATGATTTTTAACTTCCGCGATATCAAAATAATAATGTATAATAAATTGTTTGATCATAAAATTTATACAAAATAACTCAATAGGCGGCCAATAATTTTCCTCTAAGTCCAGACATATGGCTGTTGATTCGTATCCAGCAGCTTTTAAAAATAGTAATTATATTCCTCATAAAAATAAAAGTCCAAACTTTAGCTATTTGTGTGTTTCATGATAATCCAACCTTTTTCGTTTAATAAGATAATTGAATGACAAATTCTCAATTCAGACACAAGCACTCTTGTTTTTGTTTACGTTTTCGTAGAAGTGCTTAATTCGGCAAGCTACGGAAATAGAACCTTTCAGAATAAGGAAATTTTTACGTTTAGTGACTTTGATTGAGTTTTGCGCTAAGTTTGACAACAACGAACGCAAACTCGAGATTTCTTAGTTTCGTAAGCCAAATGCAAAACGAAACGGCTTCATATATTAATATATAGATGATATGTATTATATAATATATATTAATATATATTATACATATTTATATATAATATATATATATTATATATGTATGTATTATGAATAAGTAAATATAGTTATTACTTACCATCCGAGTTTCATTCTCCGAAGATATTACTGGTGGGAGTATTTATTTCATTTTTAATTTGGATTGAAGATGTCATAAATTGGTGGTGATATTACGCCGCCATTGTTCTTGAGTTTGTTCGTGATATATATATATTTCTTTATTTCAGAAACAGATCTTTCTATTTGTTACTTTATATTTTTTTAACTACTTTTACTTTTTTATATAATTTAACAGTTTTATTTCTTTATTTTTAACCAGAAATTACTTCTTAAAACAATAATTTTCACCTATAATTAATAATAATTCTATATTAATTTTTGCTGGAAAGAGAAGAAAGGATTAAAAGAATTTATATATGCTCACCTCTTTGCTTCTTCAAATTTGTTTTTTTGTCATCTTACATTTGAAGAAGTTTCTTAATTTGCCTGTTTTATATTTTATTTTTCATCCTTACTCTTCTAGAGATTTCATTTATAAATTTTTTTCTGACATAATTATTACAATAAACATCAAGAAAGTTGCCTTGATTGAAATATTTTTTTGTCTTCTTGATTATCATTTTATTTATTCTTTGCAGATCTTCGCTTATCCCCCACTTTTAATCTTTTAACGTCTTTAGTTTTAATAGTGTTACTGAAAGTGTTTTACAGTACTCGTTCTCACATAAAATGACGAATAAACATTATCTACTTTTTGACATTTGACATTTAATTCAGCATAAAATCCTATACTGGCAAGGATATTTTCCCTCAGTCTACTGGTATACATATTGTTCTTTTTGATTTAATTTGATTTCCACATTATGGGTTCATTTTTTCCTTTTTAATATACAGAAAAATTAAAAATACAGTTGTGTTTTATCTCTCTCTATTAGCAAATGATGAATCACAATATGTTACTATATTCTGTAAATGTGCACACTTTTTTTAATGTTTGATTTTTATTTATTTCTGAATCATCTTCAATATATCTATTAAGTTCTTTTAATCTTTAATACTGCGTTTTTTTCTCCCTCTGCTCATTTACTAACTTATCGCTATTGGTTTGTATTTCTTGCCCATCTCAATTTAATTTACTATTAATTGTTGGTATTTTCTTTTACTACTCATTCAGTAATTTTATTATTCAATCTTTGCTTCAATAGCCTCAATTGAAATCTCCTCCCAGCAATTTTTTTGCTCAATTATTTTTCATATTTCTTCTGCAATAATTGGAACTCGCTAAAATTATTTAAAGTGATTCTGAACTAACATTTTAAAAATTTTCAAAGATATTTTTTTAATTTTATTTATTATGATGTTTTCAAATTTTTTACTATCTATCAATACAAAAGTATCACATGAGTAATAATGATTTAATACATCAATTTGAATCATTCATTATAAAATAGTGTTGGTTCCATTTTCTTTGGTGTTAAACCTAACTTAATTAATTGTTTTTTTCAATGATAAAGTAACAACATCATGGCGAACTTGTAATCATATACGGTTTTTATCAGTCTCCAAGTTTACCATTGTCATTCTGGTGGAGGTTATTAGATGATAGCTTTAAATCGTGTTATTGAATCTATTGTGAAGTATGAAGTGCTGATAATCGCATAGCAATTTATTTTCCATTTCTTTTCCTGAGCTATGGTTAGTATCATTTTTCGATTGCTTCAGTGAATTACTGTTTGGTGCATCTGTTTTTCCTCCACTTTTTTCTTCATTAGTCCTTTATGCTAACCCAATCTTAGCTTTTAATTTTTTCTTGTTATTCTGCATTAATTTTTTTAACTAATTTAACCCATCTTAAATAAGTGCTTTTTAACTTTAAGTTTTCTTCTTCACGCATCTTGATTCATCTTCGAATTTTCTATTTCTTTCATTTTGGTTTGTTTAATTTCTTCATTTGAATGAATTAATAATAACTTTGTTTATCTCTAATTCATCTTACACTATTATTATCATCTTACTTATACCCTCATTTCAAGCTAACGAATCTTCTCGTAGCTTGTCATTGTCGGTTACATCTAATTCATATTTTGTTCCAATTCTTTCAATTATATCTGATAATTCTTTTGTATTTAAATGTTAACGTTGTTTAGTAAACATCTATTTTTTTTACTAAGTTGCTTTGCCATCTTACTAATAACTAAACAAATTCTAATTATTTTCATTATTCCTTAATTTCTTCATGAATTTACCTGTTTTCACATTTTTTTGGACAATTTACGTTTTATTCATCAAATGATGTCATTTCTTCTTCTTCTTCCTTCATTTCATTTACCTCTTTCTTTTCAATATATTTAATATTAACATCTATATGTTTGACATATTTTGAATTGTGTATCATTACCATTCTCATTTTAATTATCTATCATTTTTTCATTATTTTTTCTTCTTCATATTCATCCTTTTTACTTCAAAGTTCATTATTTATTTTCATTAAATTTACTTTTTTTGAATTCTTGTTGAATGAACTTTTGATACATTGTCTGCAAGTACTTCCATTGTTTTACTCATTAGGTCAGTTTCCATCTACACACCTTATTTTAGCTGGTCCTCTCTATTCTTTATCAATGTTTCTTTTTATAATAACTATCCTTCACTATATTTATATCTTTTGACATGTTTTCTCTTATTTGACTTCTCAATGCACGTTTTATTTTTTCTGAACTTTCATTTTCTATTGTATTTTTCTAGTTGTTCTATTTGTTTCTAATAATTCTTTATCATGTCATCAGTATCTCTCTTTTCACTCATTATTATGTTATCACAGAATTCTATGTATTTTTTTGTTTCCTAGTTTTTCCAAAACAAGTTGGTTTAGGAGCATATCCAAATAATTGTAATCCATTCTTTAGCAAAAACTGCCCATCATGCATGCTATCTTTTTATCATGTCCTTTCTTTGTTATTTAACTTGTATAATATGTGATTTTTAAAACTACTACTTTTTCAGCATAACAACCGATGCTTCTCTTTTCTGCGTGGTGTACTCATTTGAAATTTGATATTCATATTTTGTCGTAAAAGCTAAGAAGAGCTGTGTTCATTGTCTTACGCATCAGACATATACTATTTTCAAGGACTTCCAAAATATATAATCATTTTTCGATTAACCTTTTGATTTTGTTTAATTGGTTTTTATTTTAACCATAACTGCTGTGTATATCCATTGTGCATGGTTCCTTATATTAACGTGAAGAACTTATTACTTACATTTCAAATTCTCATAACAAAAATAATTTGAATTAGTTCATTAAATTTATTTGCATGGCAAACTACTACAGGTCTTGGTGGAGTTTGCTTATATTGTTTTACATAATGATTCGGCATTCTTTCACATTTGCTCCAATTCTTTTGCTTACATTATTCAGAAAATTTCTTCTTTTATTTGTTTTGATTAGCATTCTTTATTTGTATTTAAATAATTATTTTCTATTCATAAGTATCAAATGTTATTAATGCTTATTTTTAATTTTTCTTTTCTGACTCTTTTTTTCTTTTATCCAATTGTCTTTAAATTAGTATCCAATCATGTTTTCGTTTTTGTTTTTCTATTCAATAGTATGCAGGATTCTTCCTTCATTATCAGAATGTCCTTTACTTTCATTAGGTTCAAATCACAAATTCAACAGTTCCATCTTCAAATGTTAATGCTTATTAATTTAATTTCTTTTCATTGTGAATTTACCTAATGAATTATGAACGTACTGTTCCTAATACACTTGACTTTTTAAATCAAAACTCTTCCCATTGATTTTATATAAAGGCAATAGATATTTTCTTTTAATATTTTATATTCTGTTTTTCCAATACAAAACAATCATTTTTAAACTTTTGTGTGTCATCATGATATATTGTAATTTTATTAGTTTACTTGCTAATTCTGGCAATTCCTAATTCCCAATTACTGTTCTAAAACTTCCTGTATCTATAATAGCCATTACATCTGCTTGATATTTAATTTCTTTAGATCATCATTCTTCATATCTTATTGAAAATGTTCTATTTTTAAGTTTTTTCTAAATAAGATTACGATTAATTTTCTCTTCTTCTTTTCTGTATTCACAATACACTTAATTATTTTGTAAGTATAGGTTTTTCATTATTTCTTCCTATAAAAATATAGATTAGTTATTTTTTATCTACTCTTGCTTCATTTTGTTGACAATTTTTCATTCGCTGTCCCTAGGCTTTTTTACATTTCGCAACCACATTTTCTTCTCGTTAAATATATGTGCAATCTCTGTTTTATGATTATAAATTCATAAAAAGTATAAAATTTAAGTGTTCTTCTATCTCCAGTAACATTCTTCAGTGATTATTGATTATTGTATTCATTGAACCAAAATGACATTTTTATTATAAAATTTTCATTTTTAGTGCCTTCTTTTTCTACAATTTACATTACTGATTGCCATCTGATATTAAAAAAATGAGGAGGAACGAAGTATTGGAAAAATATTTGTTCTTAATTCTTAACTCTTATGACTATATTCAATTTTCTTAACATGTCCTTCCTGTTAAAGTTTCGAACCTATTCTTATTAATGAACCTCTGCAATGTTAATGTCATCCAGTTTTTCACAATCTCGTTTTGCCTTATCACATCTTGATACACATATTCTCTAAAGGATTCTCTTTTCATTTGTTGCATATTCAAAGTTTGTTGTACTTAAGATAAACTTTCTTTGTTCTTTATTTCTACTAGTATCTTTCGTTAAGGTACATTAATACATTAATTTCTACTTCCATTTTCTGTCCATATTCTTTTTCATTAATGACATAAATTACTTTAGTGGTTCTCCTGCTAAACCTCCTATTATTTTGCTTCATTTTGAAGTTTTTTCTTTTTCTTCAGATTCTCTCTCTCCATACTTTTAACTTGATAAAGTATCTTCAAAAGATTCTCTTTTTTTTTCAATAATTTAGGTGTTATTAAATTCATTTTTCTTTGTTCCATTTGTTATTCTTTTCTTTACTATCATCAGTTCTTTTCTGTTGGTTAGTTTATCCATGTTATATTTAAGAATTTCTTTTGCAAGTATTTTATCTCTTCTTTTGACATTTTGTTTGTTTATTTTATTAGGTCTAATTGATTAAAATGATTAAATTAAAATATAGTTTCAAAGGTTTATACAATAGAATAACTTCAAGGCGTTTTTATTCATTTTTAATTTGGATAAGATGTCATAATTTTGTGATATAAGTTTCTTTTTCTTGTTCTTGATGTTGTTCTTGTTCATTTATATAAGTTTACTTTATTTATTCTTCTTGATTTTATATTATTTGTTATTTTTTTTTTAAATATTTTTTATTATTACTTTTTACTTTTTTTATAATATTAAATTTTTTATTATCTTTATTTAACCATAATACCTATTAGGTGACATTCTATTTTCACACTATATTGTAAAATCTATATAATTTTTGGCTAGTTACCGGTATATAATACACGGATTAACCAATATATTTATAGTATATCTCTATATATAATATATATATATATATAATATATATATATCATATATATATTATATATATATATATATACTTCTATATATAATATTAGGCTATGCTACAGATACCAGAAATGAGGCGATACGGATACCGATAACGATACCGATATCCCCAAAATTAGGTGCCGATACGATACCGATACCGATCTTTAATTAATATAAATAAATACAAGTAATAATCTAATATTAAGTAGGAACGCTATGAAAGGCAAGATTGCATTCCGCTGTACAACACAATACTTTAGCTTTATATTTCATATTTGGTTTGTGCCCAAGTATATTTATATAATAATTAATTAATATACCTTTTAAGGAATAATAATTGCAAATATAATATTAATGAACTTTCAATAAGCCTGAACGTATTTAACAAATATTCCATTTTCCATTTTCAAGTAAGTATTCACAAAGTTTAGCTACTAGCTTGAAAGTCCTACCAGGGAGATTTACAAGAAGATTCTTTAGCTAGCTAAACTATATAGAAGAATAAAAAATAATGAAAGAAGAGATCTCAAATATTCAGCGAAAAGTTAAAATAATATAACGCTATGACTCAAACATGACTAATAAAGAATACTACGTTTCTGTAAATATCATATTCAATAATAAAATTTCATAAAAATTTCACAAAATGTGATGCAAAAACTAAGCTTTCACTAGTACTGGCGAGAGCTTGTGTTTCCTTTTTTGGGGTGCTTTACATCTACCTAACCTACACATAAATAACGCTCTCTCTCGACTGATGAGGGTTGCTGCATAATTCATTTGCCCTGCAAGCACGATAATAATGAAACCTTGGCGCCATTTTCAGCACGCGCACTCAAAGGATTCTCTTCTGTGGCAGCATCTCAATGTTTTCGTAGAGCCTCCTCTCCTCTTTCATAGACTGCAAATTGAATTATTTATTTTTTTCCTTGTGACTTGTCCTTCAGTTTTACTGAAGAGTTCCCTGTGTGATTCTTTGAGGTAATGCAATTTCGGCATGACTTATCAAAGTCTACATCTCAATCCTCATCTTCAGTAGGTTTATTTGCTGAAAGCCACCATCTCACTATCAGTGCTGTTGCAGGGGTTGCAGATAGGCGGCTTCACTCTCTCTATTTTTTTTTTTTTGTCAAGTGAGCAAGCTCTTCGGTTGCTATATTAATGCATTCTAGAAGTGGTTCAAGGTCGGGCATTCTTTTGTGATTTCAGGTGGCGCAATGAGTTCCTTATATATAGACTTTTTGTTTTATTTTATTTTTTACGCACATTATCACCGCCGCTCACGGGCAGACCCTATTCAAGGAAAGTGGTGTTGAACGCCTCAAAATCCATCTAAGCAAATTTACGCAGATGAATACAAGACTCGGTCTTTTAAAAGTGAGGGATAAACTACTTTAATTAGAGTTAGGATAACACAGCTTTTGATAGAGTGAGAATTCCACAGAACAGAGGTGGCAGGAAAGAAAGAAAGCCAGCAGGCGAACCCAGTCCCTGAGAGTTACTACATCAAAACAAAACTCAATGTGCCGCACAGCACCCTTGTGCTACGAGGTCGCGTCGTAAGGTGGTGGTAACGCGCGTGGAGTAGTTCCTCGAGAACTTGCCCTTACAGTAATATAGAAAAGGGATAAGCAACATCAGCGCCGCAAATATATAAGGTCAAGTGAACTGGAAATACAGGACATTTTATTAAGTCTTTGTTTGCCTTTGACTTGACTCTATCCAAAAGCCGGATGAAACCAGAGCCCCCGCCCCCTACAGATATGAGAACAGTACTCCATACCAGGTCGGATGAGACCCTTGCATAGAGGTGGAGTACTGGAGAAGAGGAAAAAAGATCTCAGCACATTGATCAGGTTCCGTTGGTGGTTCTCGAAGCGCAAATTGCAGCAATCTCTGGGGTGATCTTGAGGTTTTCAAAATCGAATATTTATGTTCAGGCAAGGATGTTTATATTGTCCATAGGTGAGACGAAAGTCGAAAGAGATAGAAAAATAAAGTGTCTTAGAGAGAGAGATTTGTAGAGTTTGGAGTTTTTAAAGAATTAAATTCACAAGGCTGAGACGACCCCACCCTGCGGAAATTCTATCCAGACATGCGAGAATAGAATCGGAAGATTAACTCGAGAGGCAATTCTAGAAGTGTAATAGAGGGAGCAAATTGTATGATTGAAGAATGAAGGGTCACTTCATCGCATATGAGTGGATATGAGTTAGATTGCAGGTGAGAAGATATTGATGAAAAGCAGGAATAAAGTGGAGATAAAACGAACCTGGAGGACACTATTGACGTTATTAATGAAACTAGGAATAAAGGAAGCATTGAGCGATTTGAAAGAAAGCTAGACTTAAGTAAAGCAAAGAGAAGAAGGAAACCAAAGGGAAGAGAGTTGGAGAAGCTTGGAGAGCATATACCCGGTCAAATGCTTTGGAATATGTCAAGGATAATAAGTCTTCCCGAAGTTCCTAAGGGCGGAAAAACATAAACTCTGGTTAATAGGAAAGTATATGCCAGTAGATCTTGAGCACCGAAAGCCGCACTGTAATCAGAAGGAAGGGAAAGAGATTCCAGATGGGATCTAAGAGATGAGAGTTGGAGGTTTCAAAAGATATTAGAAAGAATACAGTGAGAGTATAGGGCGATAGTTAGAAGATAGAGAGCATATTTTTTCGGAATATGGTTGGAGATATGGCGGCGCTTCTTCCCCACTGAGGGAAGTGCGTCAGTCTGAGGCATAGAGATTAGTTGACTAGGGGTGGGGTCAGCACGGAAGTGCACTCTATAAACTCGGAGAGGAATGCCCACCCCACACGCCTTCCTAACGTTTATAGATTTCAGGACCCCATGCACCGATCAAATGAATGACAGGTAAAGGCATAGGACAACCTGAGAGGAGAAGGAGGAGGAAGAGGAATAAGATGAGGGTTGAATTGATGAAAATGTGAAGGCCGAAGAATTGTATTGGCTTTTGCAGTATGGGTATTAACAACGAGAATCATCAGAGGCGGAATAAGCCAGGAGGAAGGGATGATTTACAGAAGTTGTGTGAGATGTTTGGCAAGAGGCCAGAGAGATTTTGTCAGTAGGGAACCAAGAGGCTCAGTGACTTTCGTTTGATGAAAGCTGTCTTTGCTCGTCGAAGAGTATCCCACCCTGCAAATGATTTCTAGGCTGATTGAAAATTTGGGCAGAGTGATGGAGAAGAGAGATTTTTCACAACCCGATAGCATTTGTTCTAGCATGTAATGGTCAGGTGACAAATGACTCATGATTTTGAGGAGAAAAGATTCTTAGTCAAGAAGGATGACTGCATCATTGACCTTAACATTACGTTCTATTTAATCGGCAAAATTGAAGGCGTCTTAGAGTCAAGCAGTACTATCAATATAGTTAGCGTAAACA
>JABUQX010018109.1:2500-5000 GCA_015478945.1 Trachelipus rathkii
TTCAGCCCTTCCGATGAAACAGTTGGTGCATCTGTTTTTTCTTCCACTGTTTCTTCATATCCTTTAGCTACTAATCTAGCTTTATATATTTTCTCGTTATTTTGAAATAATTTTTTCCTAATTACCCATCTGACATTAATTACTCTTTCATCTTTATCTGTTACTTCTTCAAAAACATTATTATTCTTTCAATTTTCTATCTCTATCATTTTGGCTTGTTTAACTTTTTCATTAGAATAACTACAATAGCTTTGGTTTATCTCTTCATTTTCATATTTTTTATAATCACTCTCTCTTTCATCTACTATCTCCTCACTTGTATCTAATTTTTTTTGTTTTGTTTTGTTTCTGAGAGTGGACCTCACCAACAAAGGGCATATGCCGTCCCTCCAGGCAGACAAAAACTGCCCTTCAGGCTACCACGAGCTCAAGGCAAGTGAACCCACCTGCACGAGAGCTCGTGATACTCTCCTTGTATCTAATGACTCTTCCTCTTTATTTTCTTCATTTTCAATGATATCCAATTCATATATTTTTTCAAATTCTTTCTAGTCTATATCCTATATTCTATCTGTATTTAAATTGCGTATGTTATAACATCTATTATACTTTTTACTTGTTGATTTACCAGCTCTACTAATGACATGCAAATTTAATGTCTTGATTATTTTTGATTTCATTTCATAAGTATTAACAATTTCAGATTTTTGGACCTTCAACGTAAATTTTTAAGCAATTCATCTTTCATTTGACTTTCTTTTTATTATCAGTTTCATCATCTATAGTTTTTGACCATATTATTTCATCTATATTATTCTCATTCTCATTTGAGTGATCTATCATTTTTTCGTTTCCTTCTTCTTCACATTCATCTTCTTTATCTTCAAGTTCTTTATTTTCATTTATTCTATTTTTTTGAATTCTCGTTGAGTGTACCTTTGATACAGCTCTCAAAGTCCCTCCGTGTTTTACTATGATGATTTTTCCATCAACACACATTACCTTCGCTGGTCCTCTCCATTCTTTTATCATTGTTCCTTTTATAAAAATTTAAAAAACCTCTTCACCTATATTTATAATTTTTGAAATATGTTCTCTTATTTGACTTGTTAATGCACGTTTCATTTTCTCTGAACTTTCATTTTCTATATGTATTTTTCTAGCATGGTCTATTGTCTCCAATAATTATTTAATCATATCATCTGTATCTCTCATTTCACTTATTATTAGATTGTCACATTCTATTATGTTTGGTATTCCTACATTTCTTCCGAAAACAAGTTGATTAGGTGCATATCCCAAATAATTTGTTAGTTCATTTTTAGCAAAAATCGTCCGTGCCAAATATTTTTTCTATCATGTCCTTCCTGCTTTAATTTGTATAATGATTCCTTAAGTAATCCAACTGCCGTTTCACATAAACCATTACTCAATGGGATTTCTGCTGCTGTACTCATTAATCTGATATTCATTTTTGTAGTAAATGTTTCCATATCTTCATTTTGAAATTTTCGTCCTGCATCAGGACTTCCAAAATATATAATCTATTTTTCAATTAACCTTTCCATAATTTCTTTACTTGTTTTATTTTTTAACCATACTGCCTGTGTATATCTTGTTGCACGATCTACTATCACTAAAAATTTATTATTCTCAAATTCACCATCATCCAATTAAATAATTTCATTAAATTTACTTACTAATGGCAAACCTATCACTTCTTGTCTTGGTAGAGTTTTTTTTATACTTTACATACTTCACATTCTCTAAAAATTTGCTCTAATTTCTTTCTTACATTATTCCAAAAATCTTCATTTACTTGGTTTTCATTAGCATTCTTTATTGTTTTAAATAATTTCTCTATTCCATAATGTGCAAATTGTCTATGTAGTTTTTTCAATTTTTCTTTTCTATCCTGTTCTTTCATCCAATTTTCTTTAAATTGACTAATCCAACATGTTTCCTTTTGTTTTCTATTCAATAATACGCAGGAATGTCCACCTTCATTCTCAAATGTTTTCACTTTTATTAGGTTCAAATCACAAATGTTAACAGTTCCATCATCAATATTAATCTTTAATTTCATTCTTTTTATAGCTGATTTACCAAGTAATAAAGGTATGTCACCCGCTATTACATTGTTTTTTAAATCAAAACTCTTTCCTTTGATTTTACAAGGCAATAATATTTCTTTTAATATTTTATACTGTTTTTCCAAATACAAAACAACCATCTTTAAACTTTTGTGTCTTTAATATATTGTAATTCATCATCAGTTAACCCACTAATCAGTTTTTTTAATCCTAATTCTCCTATTATGGTCTTTATACTTCCTGTATCTATAATAGCTATTGCATCTTCTTGATATTTAATTTCTTTATTGTCATTGTATTCTTCCTCATTGTTATTAAAAAATGTTCTATTCATTTTTTTTCTACTAATCTTTTTTTAGTCCTATTTTTTCTTGATATTATTTTTCATTCTTCTTTGGATAAAATAT
>JABUQX010018109.1:10000-22500 GCA_015478945.1 Trachelipus rathkii
TCATCCACTCAGTACACCTCCCCCAGCGTGAAGCAAGACGTTGCAACTCCAGTGAAGTTGATTTCCCCTATCATCGATAAGGTTGATGAGAGTACGGTATTGAAATTACCTACTCAATGTTGAAGCTCCCCGCTTATCGTCATGAAGCCAGAATGAGTTGGTGAAGTGCAAAAGTACCCATTGAATCCATTCTATGTAACGATGGTATTGTTCTAGTTTTTCTCATAAGAAGAATCTCCAGTAGAAGAGTCAAATACAGTCCAGTATCCCACGACAGAGAGCGCCGACGGCAACATTGTTTCTAGTAAAGAAGACACAAAGTATCTGCTGAAGGGCCACTCTTCAACGAAACGAAAGATTCCCCAAGTACTTCAGCTCCTGCAATACTTCTACAATCTGACGCAGAAGGCGATCAGGTACAGGATATCATAAGAGATAGAAAAGTTTTTAATGACAAACAAAGACAAGATCCCACTTTACAAAGAATATGGAAGTCCGTTGAAAAGGACGAAGGAAAATATTTATTAAGGATTTGTTATTTAAGAAAATAATCGAAAATCAGACCGAGCGAAATGTGCTGGTTGTGCCCAAGGATTATATGAGTAAGGATATGAGGATAGCTCACAATGAGTTATTTAGTGGGCATCAGTTTGTTAAAAGAACTACATGGGAAACAGTTCAACAATATAGTTGGCCCAATACCTACCATGATAATCATGAAGAAAGGATTGGTGACGTCAGCAAAACGTACCATACTGGTTTGTCAAAAAGATATATTTACAAGGAAGAGGGTAATACGATAAAAGGTATTCCGAGTAACAACAATGATAGAAGAAATACAAGTTTTACAAGAAATAGAGAGCGAAAGGAATATCTGTTACATCAGAAAATCCAGCGTTTACCAAAGCTAAAGGCACCTGCGTTGAAAAGATCAATGGAAGGATCTTTGATAAGATTAATACGAAACCAGTAACTTATTTAAAGCCCTTTAAGGATCAGAATTTCAGATGTTTGTGGAACGATGTTCTGAAATCGATATATAAAATGTCCTAAGGAAAACGACTTGGTTAGTCGGAGATCTTGCTTATTGACATACATTAAATCAAAGGTGATTAAAAGATGTCGGCAAATGTCGAGCAAGTTAGTAGACGAATATGTGACCGCAGATTCACGACGCCAAGCGGTCGTTATCATAATAAGAGATGGCAATATGGAGTAATCAGTGTCAGAGCTACGTTGGTTAGGGCGATGCGCAGGATTTTGGACGAAATAAACGACGTTGATTTTTATATTGATGACATCATTATTCATTCGAAGACCTGGAAAAGCCATATGGACACGATTTGGACTGTGCTATCAAAACTTCAGAATGAAGGGTATACTGTGAGACCGTCGAAGTGCGAGTTTGCTGCTTCAAGTGTGGAATTTTTGGGGCACCACATTGGTAACGGTGTCAAAGGACTGCAGAATGACAACGTGGAGAAGATTATAAGAGCAGAGCCACCCAAAAACAAAAAGCAGGTTAGGTCATTTTTAGGTTTGACCGCATACTATCGAGATTTTGTGAAAAATTATGCAGAAATCGCCGCGCCCCTCACTGACCTCACAAAGAAAGGAGAACCCACAAGGTCTGATGGCAGGAGAAACATCAGGAAGCATTTGAAAAACTGAAAAAGGCTTTAATATCTAAACCCATTTTAAGAATGCCGCGGCTGGACAAAGTATTCACCCTGCAGGTGGATGCTTCCGACACATCGCTGGGATATGTTCTACTCCAGGAAGAGGACGATATACTCCATCCTATAGCTTATGGGAGTAAGAAGCTATCGCCAACACAACAACGTTATTCAATCCTAGAGAAGGAAGCGCTGGCTATTGTAACAGGGGTAAAAGGTTTGAGCCCAAAATATATGGAAATGAATTTGTGCTTCAGTCTGACTATAGACCCCTGTCAGCCATGAATAAAAAGAAGTACGACAGTCCCAGGATTATGCGTTGGGCACTCTATTTACAGCGATTTAGATTTCTGCTCCAGCATATACACGGCAGGGATAATGTTATAGCCGACTATTTAAGTAGGTCCATCGGCTGCTTTTCAAAGAGATTGTTTATCAAATCACAAATCAGGAGTGAAACTCTCCTCAATCATTAATGCAATAAAAGTGAAAGCCTTTTATATAAATAAGAATAAACGGAGGCGAGAATCCTCCCCTGTAAGTGGACTTTGTATTTTGTGTTGATTCATAGATAGGTATCTGGTATCTAAATGCTTTAAGCGGCCAGGCTGCCGATGATTTCCAAACCTTGTTTGAAGAACCTATTAACTTCATTACAATTGTCTGGTGTAAGTCGTAGAAGAGAGAATCTTCAGGTTACGCTATAATAAGATTCATGTAGTTGATACAGAACCGAAACAGAGTGAGTTAATATAGCGATAAGGGTTAAAGCAACAACAACCGGAAATTGTTGCAGAGAAATTCAAAGGACTACAACAGAAGCAAAATACAAAAAAACCACCACTGGCGACACTGAACAGAATAAAGTAAGTGAATAAAGAAGAAATTGATTGCGTCGAAGTGCAAAGAAGGTTGGATAAAAATCGTAGTCGATTAGAATGTAGTAAGATTGATAAATAACAAAACAATCTTTGAAAGGGTAATAGAGGTTAATTTCTAAAGAGGATAAATTAGTTTGCAAATTAAAAAGTCATAAGCAGTGCATAGATTTATCATAGAATCTAGGCGTCTTAATTAACTACTCCCCTGTGCGCAATAACCCAAACGTGTGCTCCTCGTCACTTCAGCGAAAAAACAGATTTCGGCAACAGTCAAAAACGCAGAGAACAAGAAAAGGCCTCCCAGAAAAAACGATAGTTCCTAACAGTCAAAAAAGGGAACGTAACAACTTTAAAAAATTCTATACAAAATTATTTGTGTCAAGTAAACTTATGTTAATTAAGCAATAAATTTTTAATATTAAAACTTAAAAACTAATTACGTAATTAATAAAAAATTGATTAAAGCATAATTAAGATTTTTAATATTCGTATTTTAAATAAGAGCGGTTGGTTTGTTTTGTTTGTGTATGAAAAAGGGAGGGAAATTTACGGAACTCGTAATAGGCTAATAATTAATTTTACTCTATAAAACCGCTTTCATTTTTGCATTCGTGTGTGTCAAATCTATAGTATATAATATATATTAATATATATTATATATATATATATAATATAATTATTATTATATATATATATATATATATATTACACTTGCACACACACGCAGGCATATATTGCAGGGAACAGGCTTGTGTGTACAAGACAAAGCAACAATAGTGGGAACGCAAGAAACGCCACACACAAATTTTTCAGGCGCAACATACGCTAGCACACAAACCGATTTCCCGTTCATTGACGCCACGGAGTCTAGAAGCAAGCGAAGGCCATAGCGGCAGGTAAAGACGGAGGAAAAAATCCTTCCCCCAACAAAATCTGCAAGAAGGAGTAGCATTCACCTTCTTGTATATATATATATAATATATATATATATATATATATATATATATATATATATATATATATATATATATATATATATATTATATATATATATATATATACCTAAAGGCAATGCATATTAAAGTTTTTTGTTTTAAAAGTTTAATTTAATAATCTTAATTACTTTAACATTTTTAAAAAAAAATTTTGCTGAAAATATATTAATACTTTCATTTTAATAAAATTTTAAATTATAAATATATAAGTATATGTGTTTATATATTATATATATATATATATTTAACCTATAGTATATATATATATATATATATATTATATATTATATATAATATATATATATTATATATATATATATAATTATATATTATATATATATATATTGGTGTGCCGTAAATGAGCGCACATGAAACGGGTATAAAATCCACACATCGGAGCATACGTAAAAGGGTGAGAGTTGAGAACGTGCCAGAGTGGCCAAACCGTTTGTTCTCGTATTTTAGAGGCGAGTTGCGTCGCATACATCGAAAGCAGAAAAGTAGTAAAAAGGGAAAAAAATTCTTTTTCTTTCATTTTTTTTATTACCTCTTCTTATTGGCCAATTGAGATTGATTGGAATTTTAAAGTTGTGGTAATGGGTGTAACTATTTAATTGCAAGGACATAGACTGCCTTTGCCTAATTATCATTTTAATCGATTTTATTCTTTTTTTTTAATTAATAATAAATAATCTAATTAAAAAAAACAAGAAAAAAAAAACACAAGAAAAAAAAACGCAATCAATTAACATTTTGAGCATTGATACTTTGCAAATTAAACCTATTTATATATATATATTATATATATATTATATTATACTATATATATATTATTATTATATATATTATTATATATATATATATATATATATATATATATTCGGTGCATGTGTACACTCACATTAGTATGCCGTGGTGTAGGTGCATGTGCGTAGGGAGAGCTTCATATGATTTTTAGCACGTAAGCAATCATGAGCATTGGAGAGCGTAAGGATATACAGGAATCCGCCTGGTTTTTGTTTGCATATTTGGAGAATAACCTTGAAATAAAAGAATAGGAAATAGGATAAGACTTTTTTCGGTATATTTTTTCTTTCTTTTGCTTTGTTGAAAAAGGAAATTGTTTTTAAAAAAGAATTTGCTTTTAACATTATCGCTATAACTTTTCTTATTAGCATAATTGAGCTTTAAGATTTTAATGAAAAGTAATCACTATCGTATCGAGTAAAATCTGAGCAGTTTTTTAAATTTTTTTAATTCAAGGAGATATTTTTGTCATTTCAATTGAAATTGATGTTCATATAATTAAAGCGGAGCTTTATATATTTTTTAGTTTTTAACAAAAAACATTAATTTTTTGCCTTGTTATGTTTCTATAGAATTTTTGATCTCGTAAATCTTTCCCAATAAAGGCCATTTTCTCCATTTTTTCAACCTCATCACAGCCTCACTAACGCTACTTACAAACACTTTACTTTCACTATTCCACTAACAAGTCACTAGGATGGCTGAGAACGAATTGCAGGTAGAGTCGTCTGACACCTCCTCTCCAGAGGAGAAACAGGAGGGAAAGACAGCCCTGTTGGGGAGTCCCACAGCAGTTGTGGATAAATCTTCCCCACTTGAGAGGAAAGCTATCTCGGCACCGCCCGGAGCAGGGGGAGCAGATACGCTTGTCCCACTTGAAAGGAAAGATATCTCGACACCACCCGGAGCAAGGGGGGGGGATATGCTTGTCCAAATTGAAAGGAAAGAATTGAAAGAAAAAGAAGAAGTAGAAAATAGGGAGACGAAAGATGAAATAAAAGATGAAGGAAAAGCGGTGAAAGGGAAGGAGAGAGAGGAAGAAAGTGGAAAAAATGAGGGCACAGCGCTTTGCTCAGGAGGAGCCCAAGCCCCCCTCAATGTTTGTATGGAAAACAAAGGAGAAGAAGAAGATGAGGCTCAGACAAAGATACGAGTAGTTTGTAAAAATAGCGCGGAAAAACCTTGCTTAGCAGTGAAGCCAATTCCTAGGGAAACACCGCTCATATGTAAGAAAAGCACAGCTTCCGGTGCAGAATTTTCGATAGAAGCCATGATGGAGTTTGTCAGCTATACAGGTGATAGAGACACCCCATTTCCCCTGTTCATCCAAAAAATTAAAGATTTAATGGATAATTATCACAGATTGGCTATAAATGAGCCTTTAGGGGGTTTGTTTGAGAGAAAGAAGGTCAACTACATGTTGATGGCGAAAGTTTTGGACTATATCGATTCCCAAGGAAATCATTCAGAACTAAGAAGAGCAATTTTAAGAAGTTTTGATCCGAGTTTGGATACAGAATTGGTGCTACAAAAGGTGATAGAAATGGAGAGAGAAATGCCCCTCCAACACAATTTGGCGGAAGAGGATTCCGAAGATATAGAGGAAATTTCAGTGCTAGCCATAACGGATAGAGAAACAGAAAAAGGAGATACCGGCGAAGAAGCCAAGGAGCTAAAATTAACGCCAAAGAGTGTACCAACGAAAGAAGAAGTATCGAAATTAGTGTTGAAAGTTGTCTCAATAGAAGGGAGAGAAGATTTGGAAGTGCCGAGATTGGTTTTTAAATGTGTGAAGTTAAAAAAGAAAGAACAAAAAACCAAGAATGAGATAGAGTTTCAAGCCATTTCAAATCCCGTTTCAGTTCTACCACAAACGGAGAAAGTAATGGAAAAGGTAAATTCTTCACCTTCCCAAGTTTCCGTTCGGCCTCGAGAGAGGAAAATAGAGAAAGAAGCGACTATAAGGCAAACCGTAACTGAGTTATCAGGAGAATCAGAGAGGTTGGAGAAAGTAGCTCAGAGAGCAGGGCAATATTGTTGTCAAATGACACTTGCATTCAAGAAAGACCAACGAGGGATAAATGTTACCGCGATTTTAGATTGTGCCGCTGGGATTTCTTTAATATCCAGGTCCGCGTTTGATGCCCTACAAAGAGAGGAGAACACAATAGCCTTATGTAGACCATCTCGATATCGCTTGAGAGGTTTAAATTCAGGAAACTATCGAGAATATCGACAAGTAGAGCTCTATTTCAAATTAACAGACAGATTTCAACGAACCAAATTTTTGATACATGAGACAATGCAAAATAGATGGAGCGTGCTCTTAGGCAACAATATACTTTCTTCGGAAAGCATCAGTGTAAATCTTTTCAAGCTCCAAATGATATGTTATGGCAGTACAATTGTGAAAATACCGCTTCGTATTTTAGATGAATTTTGGGAAGATCGTTTTCCTCAAACAAAAGTGATGGAAGCTTTTGATCAGCCTTCCACAGGAAAAAATCCACTTGAAATTGATGGAGCCTTCGGCCCCGCAGTCTGCACCTCCAAGTGTAGGTGTGAACCCCCAACATCCTTCACCCCGCCAGATGACAGTCGAAGGAAGTATTGGGCGAAAGGAGAGAGAGCGAGAAATGGAAGAAATTTAGATTTGGCAGAGGAAGGAGGTGAGCAAAAATACTGAATAGGTATATATATATTATATATATATATATTATATATTATATATATATATATATATATAATATAATATTATATAATATATATATCATATATATATATACTATATATATATATATGGCACCCAAATGTCTTTGAATCGGAAAGATGGACAGCGTAGATAGCCCGGTGCGTGTCTTTAAGTTAGAGTAAGCTCACCCTTCAAAGAGCAATATCGCAAATTCGTTCCAGTCCAAATCTTTTATATAGTATATATATATATATATATATATATATTTATATATATTAATATATATTATATGATATATATATATAAATATCTATTATATATATATATATATAATATAGTATATATATATATATATATATCTATTTATGTACCTGTAGATAATGTTTAGTGTATATCCCAGTAATGCCTATCTGCATTGTAAGGTGTCATTTGCATGTTTAGAGGTTATAAGTAATAGTCAGAAGTAGTGATGAAACTAGTGTAAATGGTTTTAAAAACTGTGAAAATTCTAGTTTTTCTTCCTTAAAGGTCAGGTTATCTTAGTCAATGATTCAACCAGAGAAATAGCCTTAAAATTTCATTAAAATCTTTACAGGAGATAATATTCTTTAATTTTCTTTATATAGTTTGTTTGTAAATCTTCTATATAAGTAACGATATCCCGTTTTCCATAATTCAAGCAAAGTAAAAATTGACCTATCAAAAGAGTTTTAGACCAACATCAAGTATCTATATAATATATTTGTTTAAAATATATATATATATATATATATATATAATTATATATAATATATTATATAAATATATATATATAATATATATATTATATATAGTAATATTATATATATATATATATATATCTGTGTGTGTGAAGTCATTTGTATGTGAATATCTGGCTGATAAAATAATTATACATAAAGCGGGCTTAAATACTTATAGGAATGCTTTAAGTTTTGATCTAATATTAAGCTTGGTTTATTTAATTTATCTGAAAATTTTGGAGTCAGAAAAGAGTGAAAAAAGGGTTTGAATAGATAGGTGCATTTTGCCTAATGATAAAATATTGAAAGTCTAGCATAACATGTTCGAGTTTCTGGTAGTTCTGTAGTTAACCCCAGAGGTAGAGGTCGACTAGGGCTGCATCCCTTACGACCCGAGAAACCTCCAGAAGGGGCCCTGAAGTCTTCATGATAGTCGTAATCCCATCTGCCATGGTGCACAATAAGTCCTTAGAAGAAGCATGTCGGTATAAGCCGAGGAGAAGCCTCGTTTATCCCCATCTGCAGATCTGGATACACTATATGTTGCATGTCGTTGAGACCTGTACGCGCGGCGCACAGGCACTTATTTGAATAAATTTCATTTTTATTAATCTTTTAATTTATTTACGAAGAGAAGGAAGACAGTTTGGTTCTCCAGACAGATATCTGATAAAAAGCCGAAGAGCGAGCGCATTCGGATAATGTTCTATAGAGAGAGAGAAGAGAGAGAGAGAGAGAAAATGTAGGGATTCACACTGACTCAGAAAATTTATAATGGATATTTCAAGTTGTTGTTTTTTTAATAACATTTATTTTAATATTCTTTATACATATGTATAAGATTTAAAATCTGTATATATATATAATAGATATATATTATTATTATTATAATATTATAGTATTATATATATATATATAATATATAATATATATATATATATATTATATATCATTAGCAAGATGTCAATTCTTGCAAAAATGACATTTACTTCGGTCAAACAGCACATTTTTCTTTATTTTTTATGAAAAGTAACGGATTAGAATCCTAAATAATAGCATAGTTTTTTATTTTATTTTTCTTATTTTTGTTTATTAAAAATCGAACTGATTTATTTCTCCATTCTGTGGTAAAGCCAAGAAAGAATTTAACTGATGAATTTTGAAGTATGTTTCAGTATTGTTAGCTCTTCTCAAAAGATACAGGAGGTGGACCCTGAAAGCCAGTCTTATAGAGAAGGGTTTTAGGGACATTGAAAGGGCAAGAAGGAGAAGAAATTTAAATAATAGCAAGAAATAGAACTTTTAAGAATTGGAAGAACGTGGCTGCACACTAGTACATGTCGCTTTTTAAAATATAAATAGGTAAAACAAAGATTCAATTATAGGCCAAAAAAGACGTTAAGGAAAACACCTTTAGAGTCTGAAAAATACCCTAATAAAACAACTCATAGTGATATACTATACTATATTATATATATATAATATATATATATATATATATATATGATATATATATATATATATAATATATATATAATATATATATATATATATATATATAGTATATATATATATATATATATATTATAATAATATACTGGATCTATCTGTCAGTAGGAGGAAAATTTGAATATATAGGATTCTTGTAAATGCATATTTCGTTAACAGCTATTCTTTTGTGTAAATATTGCATCCTTTATCTGGATTAGAAAGTTTTATTAATCTTTAGTTGTCATAGTTTATCTTGCGACTTATTCATTTTGACTAATTATTTGCATGATTTTTGCCTCATCGTGAATTTTTTCCTTATCTATAATATTACAAAAGTGGGCCATGTTTCAAAAGTTCTGAATGGCAGATGTGTTCGGGACAGACACAAAAAGGGACAGACATCAAAATTCACACTCGGGTCACTGATTCGACCAACGAACCTTATGAGAGTTTTGAACGGTGCGGTGGCCAGTTTCAGTTGACCAGGTAGTGGTGAGTGACCGCCAAAAAAGAAGATCACAGAACAGAAAAACACTGCCCCATGACAGTAATTACGAAGGGATAAATCTCGTGGATTTGGCACATAAGTTGCTTTGCATTTAGTTATTTTGTAATTGTTGCATCTAAACATGAATTAGTCTGGATTAGGAAATTTGTTTAGCATATCGTTGATTAGGTTCTATAGGTCCTGTAAACCTTTTCTCTAAGTATATAAATCTTGTTTGGGTTTTTGCTGCAATTTCAAAGCCGCATCTGACAATCGTATGAGAGGCGATGAAAGCAATGGAGATCGGAAAAAGGGCGATGAATACCCTCCGGAGAAAAAATGGGAACGTAAGTGGAGACTACAAGTACCACTCCATATAGGCAAAATTGCCAAAGAAAGACATAAAACGACGAGAAGAGACAAACCACAGCGTCCTATTGAAACTGTTTAGTGGATTAAGAATTTGATTTTGCAATATTTTAGTTAGGATACTTCTATTTGCATGTTCTAGTTTGGATTACGAATATTAGGCTATAAATTGATTGATTTGATGTAATGATTAGAGACTTCAGTCACATATCCTCCCAAGGAAACTTCAGTGGGAATTAAGATATCAAAAACGATACTCCTACCTAGTGGTGCCGAAAGAAGGAAAGTGTGCAAAGCAGTTTTCAATTTTAAGTTGATCATATGTGAGAAATAGTCAAACATTTCTTCCAAAAAAGTATTTCTTTTTCTTTCGGTAGGAATTAAGATGTCAAAAGATGCTCCTACATGGAGAACTAGAGTATAAATAGGGAGAATACATGACCTTTTCATCAGTTTATTGCTGTATTTTGCTTTATTTTTTAGTAATCTGTTGTAGTTTTCAACCAACGATTAGTTCTTTCTAACTATCAGTCACGCATTTTGGATCGAAAGTTTCGAGAAGTTTGGAGAAATGATACTCGTAACACGGTTGGTTCGAGTCCCAGAGCGAACAATTTAGCCGTGGAAAGAGAATGACGACTGAAGAAGTATTTCGGGGATAACGAAACAAGATCACAACTGGAGTGACAGGAAAGTTAATCATATTGGGTTGGCAAATAGTTCAGTAGATAATCTAACATATAGTTTCGTTCATGTAGTTTTTGTTCTTATTTTGTTTTAAGTATGATTTTAAGGATGTACTTTCAACAATCAATTATGTTAGAGAACTTTAACAGTTGGGTTGGTGAATAGTTCAGTAAATTTTTATTCATATTTTTGTTGATATTGTTTGTCATTTTTTGTTTTAAGTAATGTTTTAAGGATGTATTACGATAAATCACATGTTGGTCACGATAAAGTTTTTAAGGGTATGAGCATAATACGAAGGAGATGTGAATTTTAGTATCCTAGAGTCCTCAGTGGGCCAATATAGGAGATAAGAGATAACAGTTTTTGAGGGCTATGAGCAAATACGAAGGAGATGTGATCTCTAGTATCCTAAGTCTCAGTGGGCCAATATAGGAGATAGGAAGTAAGAAGGAGAGAAACCCAACATAGAAAACGCTGAAAGTTCTTTTCCTTGTTGAGAATAAGCATACTTAAAGAGAGGGTTGGCTCTGGAAGTTGTGAGCCTTATTTATCGACGTAGCTGGATGCCTGTCGAGAGACAACAATCCACGAAAAATAGATGAAAAGAACCAAAGCTAAAAATGAAATTACGTTTGTACGATATAACTTTAAGGAATTTTTTTTATTTACATCGCTTTGTATTCAATTTGCTTGCTAACTTTTAGAGTAACCGCCAGTATAATATTCGAATTGTTTCATAGTTATGAACTTTTTAATTTCATTTAAGATATCATATCGTTCCTTACAACAAATAATAGATTTTATAGTGAGTTCTCATAAGCTAGAAGCTCGGAATTTTAAGGTAAAATTGAGCATTAGCAATAAGCATTTAGGCACAAATAGAGGCTACAGCGAAGCTCTCAGATGCCTATCTTTGCTTTATAAATAAGTAAATGACACTAAAACAGAGCGAGGAGACATAAGAAGACTACAGGAAGACTTCAGTTCTCACTCCGCCAGATATGTCTGAGATATTATGGCCAGGCTTTGTATAAATAATTAAGCGGTTTTGATGTAAATAAGATACTTGGTTAGCATCAAGATATTTTTTTTAAGTCCAGAGGACACATAACTTAGGTTTGAATCAGACAATTTTTATACATTTCCATGTCGCATATGTACTAATTTCGCGAAAGATTTAGAGACAATGTGTGATTTCAACTGGTCAAAAATTCGGAAAAAAAATTTTTTTCCCT
Organism: Trachelipus rathkii; assembly: GCA_015478945.1. NCBI lineage: Eukaryota > Metazoa > Arthropoda > Malacostraca > Isopoda > Trachelipodidae > Trachelipus > Trachelipus rathkii. The sequence goes on from JABUQX010018109.1 coordinate 22,085, forward strand.
GCCGATCATGTTTATATTTTTAAATCAATACCTAACTACGAGTTCATCATCGAGGAGGGCCAAATTTCATTGTGAAAAATGAATTCGAAAAGGAAAAGATTTTCTTAAAAAGAAAGATAAAAATAATAAAAACAGCAAGAGAATGACAACTAACCTTGCCATTAATTTTAACATTTTGTTTAATGCTTAGCATCGTTTCTAATCAGGAGATGATAAGCATGAACACTTCCGTTAAATCTTTTTATTTTTTAAATGTTGAAAATACCGTTGTTTTAAACAGTAGTGTTGTTAAAAAAGTAAAAATATACTAACATTTCTCTGCCATACTAATAGTTTTGATATTAATAGTTTTGATACTAACCTTAGAAGTGTTAACTAAAGGCGTTCTCATACGATTAACCATTCTTCAAATCATT
>JABUQX010018109.1:27500-42500 GCA_015478945.1 Trachelipus rathkii
ACAAAATTTTCCCGAAGTTCATATATTTTAAACTATGGAATAAACGAATGTACGGTTCAAGATCATACAAGAAATGTCAAATGATTCTTCTGAATAATGAAATAATAAATAAAGAGAAGATGATTAAAATTACATCAACAAATGTTAAGAAATTTTCTGCTGACTTAAAACTAACTCTTTCTTGCCTTGACTTCATATATGCTAATCGTATTTTATCTAGAACCATTGACGGCACTTCTACTACTATTAAGAAAGTACATGATAAAAAACTTTTATCTTTAGGAATTTCTTCACGTAATGAAATGATTGATCCAAATTCAGTAATTTTTAACTACAGTTCCTTTCAGTTTAACGAAAGTACTAAGAACACTCTTGCCAAAGGTTTAAATTTTGAAGTTATTCCTCAGAAATTAAACATTTGCAAATATTTGCTCCATTTTGAGAAGCTATTAAGAAAATTAGATAAATCTCCAATGTATAAATTTTCGGAAGAGAAGCAGAAAACTATATTTAATGACATTAGAAATTTAGCTTTTACAACCTTTCGCAAATTTAACCCTAAGAAGTCTGTTCATGTATTTTCTAAAGAAGATTTTAAAAATTTAAAGGAGCTTTCTAATAACAAAGATATAATAATTACCAAACCAGACAAAGGAGTTGGCGTCGTGATTCTGGATAAAAATGACTACATTGATAAAGTGTTATCTATACTTTCTGACACATTCAAATTTAAAGTCATAACCGAAAGTTGCCAAAAAATCATATGTTCTATTGAAGATAAATTAAATAGATTGCTAAGAAAATTAAAATGTTCTAACAAAATTGATATGATTCTTTTTTTCTCTTCTCTTTATTCTCGGGTGCCAAACCAGGAATATGTACGGATTACCAAAAGTACATAAACCTGACTGCCCGGTCCGTCCAATCTTATCTGCTATTGGTACTGTAAATTACAACCTATCAAAATTTTTCGTTCCAATTTTAGAAAATTTAACATCTAATGAATATACAGTAAAGGACACTTTTTCCTTTGTCAATGAAATAGTTAACTTTCCAAATGCCAATAATTATTATATGGCAAGTTTCGACGTTCAGAGTTTATTTACTAACGTGCCATTAGATGAAACTTTGGAAATTATATTAAATTCATTGTTCAGAGACTCATCTACAATACATGGTCTAGACAGACAAAGCTTAAGGAGTTACTTATATATTTCATCAACAAGATATTATATTCATGTTTAATGGTAATTTTATAAACAAGTTGATGGTGTCGCTATGGGCAGTTCCTTTTAGGTCCAACTCTTAGTAACATCTTCACGTGTTTTTATGAAAAAATTTTGTTAAATGAATGTCTTCATGAAATTTCAAACCTATATTTTATAGAAGGTATGTGGACGACTTTTTCTTTTCTTCTTTTTAAGTCTGAAGATCTATGTTTGATAAAAGTTTTTGCAAATATGTCAAGCTCTAACCCCCGGAATAATAAAATTCACCGTTGATTCTGTAGACAAAATAATTCTTTGGCATTTCTGGATATCGATATATTGCAAGGATAACTAACAAAATTTCCACCAGTGTCCTTCAGAAAATTCGTACTTTTACTGGATTGAACGAATGACAAAAGTTATTCTTTATTCCTCATTATTTTTAAAATCAACTCTAATTAAACTCTTTTTGACCGGGATACAAAATTTCGTCATCTTATGTTAATTTACAAAAAAGAACTTGATTTCCTGAAAACATTTCTGAAGAATGGGTTTCCAGAATTTATTATTGACTCAACTTTTCGAAAACTTATTTCAAGCACAATTTAAAGGACAATCTCAAGCTAAATTACACTTCCTAAGGATATTTTTGTCCTTTGAGTTGCCTTTTTCTGGGGAAAATCAGTTACGAAATTCGTCGTAAAATTGACGTAGTTTTAAAAACTAACTTTCCACAGTTTAAATATTTAGATTTATATTTTTGAGTGACAACAAAATTGGGAAATATTATAAATTCAAAGAATAAACTTTCCCATTACCTTTATTCTCATCAGTAATATATCAATTCACGTGGCGGTGACTGCGATGCCACCCACATAGGAAAGACAATACGAAGTCTTCCAACTATTGCTGAGCAAATAAGGTATTTCATTTAAGAACTCTAGAGCCATTTACATCAATCCTCCCTATTTCAGCTAATAAATGCTCATCATCTCTTCAGGAAGCCACCATATACAGGATACCCAATTTTGGAATATTGTACCAAACTGAGGAACCTCGATCTACTATTGAGTTGTTAGAATCCTGTTATATTTGGCATTCTCAAAACCGATCTTATAATGAAAATCTAAATTTTAATACAGTCTTTTAATACTGAAGTGGATTTTTTTAATTTAGAACTCTTTACTGCAATAATATTGTAAATCTTTAATTTAATCTATTATGATTTATTTTTTAACTTTAATATTACTTTTAATTATTATTATTTTATATAATATTATATTTGAAATTTTATCATTATATTGTAAGCCTTGAAAATGGGAAGAAGTATTCTTTTCCCGAAACTAGTCGGCTAAAAAAATTATTTAAAAATGTTTAAAATTCGGTTTTGGTGATACACTATTATAATTATATATATATATATATATATATATATATATATAGATATTATATATATATAATATTATTATAGTTTATATTATATATTATATATATATATATATATGTATTGTATATATATATATATATATATATACTATATTGTACCCTGGATTGTGGTTGAAAAAATATTTTTTGCCAATTCATAAATGAAAAAAAAAATTTGTTTTTCGCCTTCGTTCTTTTAAGTTTGACCTTGTTTGTGATTTTGGACCATTTTATGAAATAAAAATTCGTGTAATGTTTCAGCAATAAAAAATTATTGACATTGTAAAATACAAAGTAATGCGTTATTATGAATAATTAATTCCTTTTGTTCAATTTATTTATTATCCAAAACTATTGCTGAACAAAAGCGTGGCGAAATTTCTGTTTTTAGTTTGTTTCTAAACAAACGATGGTCGCTCTCGTCTTGTTTTTTGTAGGGCAAGGTGAGAAAACGTTTTTGTTGCGCCGTTTTTTATGTAGGATAATTAATAGGAAAATTGAACATTGTAGTTATTTTTTCTGAATTTGTGTTGCTCTTAATTATGTTTAATTATGGATTAATTGTTGATATGATTTTCTGAATGGAATCTTAATTATACGTCTGTATCTTTTATGTAATATATAATTTCTCTAAAAAAAAAAAGTTGTTATTGTAGGCGGTTGAAGAGTATCGGCATGTCACACCTTTCCTCTTTCATTGGAACCCGTGGGGCGTCACATCCCATTTTCTTTTGAATGAACAATATTTTTGTCGGTACCCAGACTGGAAAATGTTTCTTACTACTCTTGCACACGAGGAAAGACATTTTTTTTTATTTTTTTTTATAATGAAAATTTTACCAAGGAAAAAAAAAAAAGATTGTGTCCTATATCTTATAGAAATTTTTCTTTAAAAATATCGTCTAAATTTGAAAGAAATTTTTTACAAAAAAAAAAATAAAATAAAATAAATATATAAATTAAAATTATGGCGTACAGCCGGCGCGCTTAAACCTTAATATTTAAAAGTGCAGAAATAAATTAATTTAAATATAGTAGGGAAACCCTTTCCGAAAGTGAAAAATCTTGTAACTGCTGTTTATTACGTAATATATTGTTCTCCTCAATGAGTCTTCTCAATAATGATGGGTGCATGTGGTGCTAGGGGTCAATGTGTCTTATAAGGCCAGTTAGAAGGCTCTGAAAAAGCCAGACGTGAGTTCCCTTTGCATGAGATCTGAAAAGACGTATTTATAGTTGGATCCACGTGAAACCTGTATCAAGCCATGGGTTGTCTTTGGTAGAAGGGAAGGTACCTTCAAATTTGGCGGATGGTAAGCTTTTCCTAATGTCACTCACCAATATTTGTTGAAGTTTTTGAAAGTATAGGAAAGCTGACTTCGTTGCAGAATGTATCCTATTTAATGTGACATTTCTGTCCGCTCCAGCAATAAAATTATACGAACTCTTAATAGACCCTCAAAGGCACTGAGAATGAATTTAAGAATTCGGGTGGAGAGAGAGTAATGCTCCCATGAGTTCCAAACGTGGCATAGTAAGTTCCTTTATGGGAGAAACGAAAAAACCTTCACCTTAGCCATAAGAAGTAGGTTTTGTAGATGCGAACTTAAATATATAAGTCAGTGTTCTAAATAGGGAAATTACATTACACTATTAGCCGATGGCATCCTGTCATGGTCACTTCCTTTTATACTACTGGGATTTGTAAATTTAATCCCCAAATCCTAAATGACCTTTCCATAATTTTCGGAAGGAGTATCTTACCCTCGTATTACTACCGTGATAAAATACCATCTGAGGATCGAACGGCCGTGACCACTATATATGAAGAATCTAACTTTTAATGGCGGCTTCTCCTCAAACGTCTTGTGATTTTAGGAGAGATGTTTGTCGTCTTTCAAAACTCTGTCCCACTCCTCCCAAATCCAAGCACCAACTTATATTCTATCTTGGAATTTCTGCAATTTGCCGGAATTTGGAGTGATTTTCCACTTCTATATCCATTTAAAAAGATCTCTTATTGCGAAGGAAAAATCTGCCCACCCTCCTCCTCCGATGTCAAAGGTCCTGAAGAGGGTTTGTCGCACGTAAAATTTGGTGAGTGATAATTCCGCGCGTAATTCAAATATATCGAGGAAGTTGGTCTCATGATGGAGATGAATGTAAGCAGGCTAGCAAAAATAATCTGCAATGTGCGTTAAATTAAAGACTTTAAAACAGGGTTAAGTTCACTATGGACTTTTAAAAATCTGATGAGTCCTTCACCCAACACGGAAACGTGTTCGGAATCCTTGTCCTTCTAGCGCAATTCGGATCCCTAAAACTGTCTTTCTTCTATGTTCTGAAGAGTACATAAGCCCCTGTCTTAAGTGAACATTAGCATAGACACTTACCTAACCAGACGTAATGCAGCGAGGAGAAGCCACTGTAGATACATGGTTGAGGGCTAGGTTAGTTCAGGGGTAGAGAAGAGAATACGGGAACCCCATTGTGGGTAAGTAAGTAATTTAGTTTACATCGATATAAAGTTGTGTTGCGGGAGAATTACCTCTTCTATGAAATCTCGAGAAAAGCTGAATCCCGGATTGCCTTCAGAATCACGAGTTAAGAAAAGAAGTTCAGAATCACAAGGACCTAAGTTTTTAAGAAAGCTATAAACGGGTTTTCGCTTTGAAAAGGGGCGGTAATATCCGAGAGGAGCGAGACGGGTGATTGTTTTTGTTTGGGAGCCGCCACATAAGTAGTAACCGCGAAACAACATACCTCCATCCTCAAAAATGATAGGTTTTTCCCGGAAGGATTCCAAAGTGTGTTTTCCGCCATTTGGTGTTGAATCGTTCATTGGCCAGGTCGTTCTGTCAATGTAGTTGTTATAGAGCCCACAGTCGTCGATCTAATTCCTCAGTAGGATGAAGCTCCCGTCTCGTTTCTCTAATCGTTTTACATGAAGGCGGAAACTGTTGTTCCTCTACTCCTCTTTATCGTTAAGTCAGACGAAAGTTGTGTTCCGCCCCAGATTTCTTCTTCGAGCATTGTGGAGAGGGGTGGCCATTCCATTGCCTGTGTAAAGACTTCACTCTCAGGGTGTATATTTAAGAGAAGTATTTCGTAAGGACGAAGATGATGACCTGTTCCACCATTCTTTATAAGCAATCATCAACATATTACACATTGTTCCTTATTGCATCTTTCAATTCAAAGCCTTTTTTTTTAACATTGAGAGATGAAAAAAAAATCTCTATCTAAACAACATTGGGAGGAGGGATGAAGAGAAACGACTTTTCATAATATTAAAATCTACCTTTTCAAAAATCACTGGCCTACAATCCATTTAAAAAGGGAATTTTTTTTTTTCAATCTTTATCTTTGTTTTAGATGCATTGTTTTGCTACACCACCATAATTTAAATACTCTGACACGAGGGTTATTATTATACCATTGATTTAGACCCTACTTCACTTTTACGTACCTGGCATGTAATAACAAAATGGCTGAAAAATAACAGAAAAGAAAACTTTCTCAAGCAACTGCCCAATCATTGTAATTTAAGGTAGGGGGGAGGAGGAGGGAAAAAAGGGAAGGAAGGGGTGAGGAGGAAAGAATATCAGAGATAAATGGGGTCTAGAGCCTAATAATAATCATTCTAGACGGTCAGGAATAAGGGAAAATGAGCGGGGAAAGGAAGGAAAATGAGGAAGAGGAGAAAAATAAAAAGAGAGAAGGGAAAGGAATAGAGAAATGGGGGAAATAATGATGATAAAAAGAAAATTGAAAAGGAAAATAAAAAAAAAATCAAAATAAAAAAGAATGAAAAACAAGAGAGATGGAAAATCAGATAGCGCCGTGGATTTTGTCTCTCGACAAACATCCAACTACGTCGAAGATAAAAAAATCTCAAGCCCAGAAGATCAATAACAGGAAAACTAAGCCCCTTCCCGGCAACATCCAACCTCACAACTTCCAGAGCCAACCCTCTCTTTAAGTATGCTTATTCTCAACAGGGAAAAGAACTTTTAGCGTTTTCTATGTTGGGTTTCTCTCCTTCTTACTTTCTTACCTCCTAAATTTGCCTACTGAGACTTATGATACTAGAGAAATTCACATCTCCTTAACAAGCTGTCAGCTAGCTATATATGAAAGACTACCCCCAAAGCTATCTTAAGCGTATTTAGGCTCATAGCCCTGCACAAAATTATTGTTATCTCTTATTCCTTATTATGTGCTTATTGAGATGAGTCATCCCATACATATAGAATAAATCGATACTAGAAAATCAATCAATTCTCCTTCCCCGTACTTTTGCTCATAGCCTATTAATACACACTTATAGGCTTTCCGGCTGACCGAACCATAGTGTGTTTGTTGTTTAGTCTGTAATGGATGAGGACTGAGTGGGGGACACATCTCTCTTCCAATAATTAAAAATAACTAATCAAACACATAACATTTAAAAACAAAATTAAATAATGAAACAAAAAATAATTAATATGAAAAATATAAATGAATACAAAATAATATAATTACTATTATACATCCGAACTATTCACCAACCCTCAAACTGTTAATAGTTCATCATGAACTTCCAATAAATTTTATATTCTAATAATATTGTTAAAATACATAATGTTTCTATGAACAATATAATATAATCATACCCTCTATATTAAATTTCTTAACATTTAACTATTAAAACTAATAAACAAACATAATTATATAATTGAACAAAAACTAGTATGATTAGTATGTATTTACTGTAGAACATAGATTAATATATCACCATAACCCAATATCGAATATTATCTTTTCCTGTCACTCCAGTTCTGATCTATGTTTCTTTTATGCCACCGATTATAATATCATTCATTCTCAGTCGTCATTCTACTTATCCTAACTCGGCTAAATTAGGTTACGTAGCTACTAGTAGGTACATCGTATAAACGCAACCTATTAAATATATATCCGTGTTGCGTAAGTATAGCATATTTCTCCAATACTATCTCGACACACTTCGCATCTCAAATATGTCTTGTTTGAAGCTCGTTTTATAGTTAGAACAGAATCTAAAACCGTCTCGAGTAGCTAACGTCGCTCACAACTACCCTATGCAGAATTGTACGAGAACAAAAATAAAGCAACCTACAGCCTATACTAGAGCATATCTCGTCACGCCACGCAACTGCATGAAAGAATGCTCTAGGTCCGTCATCCTCCTCCCAAGTCAATATCTCAGCTCCTAGTTGACTCCATGTTCAGTCATTTTGACATCTTATTATCCAGATCCTAACGAAAGAAAATGTAACTCTACTTTTTAGGAAGAAGATCGGTTTGACTATTTCATCACATATTATCTGACTGTAACAGATCTCGTCAATGACGAATTGCAATTTGACGACACCATGTTGTGCTCTATCTTTCGGCACCACCTACTGCGTCAGGAGTGATCGTTTTATGACTCATACGTGTATTCTTCCCACTGAGTTTTTCTTGGTGGATGCATTGTGCCAGTGATGTAGTTCGTATGATCGGATTACATATGCGGAGATATACAAAATTTTAGCTCTAATATTTGATAACACATTCCAATACTTAAACTAGAACATGCAAATGGAAGTATCCTAACTAAAATATGCAAATATCAAATTCTTTAATCCAGCTCAACACGTAATAATATTGAGCTCAATTTCAATAGGACGCTGTGGTTTGTCTCTTCTCGTCGTTTTATGTCTTTCTTTAGGCAATTGTCCTAGTATGGGAGTGGTACTTGTCGTTTCTCCACTTACGTTGCCCATTTTCTCTGAGTGAGTTGGGCATAAAGTATGATCTATGCAACCTCGTTATTCTCACGATCTCCATTAGCATGTAGCGATAGCTCTCTCGATACGAATTGTCAGATGCTCGAGCATATAGTAAGTAGCCAGCAAAAGCTCCATAACAAGACTTTAGTATACTTATGAGAAATAGCGTTCATTCAAAGTTTACAGGATCATCGGTTATAGCAGCCGTGAATTCAGATCGATTGAATGCTCAAACAAAAGGTGTTCCGCTAATTCTACGTAGGACTAAATCATAGATTTAATTTGCTAACAATTACAAGAATAACTAAAAGGAGTCAAAGCAAGCGTTATGCGTGTGTCGCAAATCACGAGATTTATCCTTCGGTAATTACGTGTCATGGGTAGTGTTTTTCTCGGGTTCTGTGATCTCCCTTTTGGCGTCATCGACGCTATCTCTAGTTCATATCAGTGCAGTACGCGCAACTCTAAGATCTCAATCCCTGTTACTTATCCGAGGGTATGCACGGAAGTCGAGTGTTGATCGAGTGTGGAATGTGTTTTATGTCTGTGCACCCTTTTTGGTGTCTCGTGTCCGCTGAAACACATCTGCCAATCAATTAACTTTTTTGAACAGTGTACCATGCTTTTGAATATTATAGCATAAGAATAAAAAATTCACTTATGAATGTGATGGCAAATATAGACAGTGCCTATGTAATTATAGTCGATTGTGGAATGGAATAAAAGTCGCAAGCATAAACTATGACAAACGAGGAGATGTGAGATATTATTAATGCTTTCTTAATCCTATAGTGTCTTAAAGTTGTGAACCTTGCAATAATTTACACAAAAATACCTGTTATAGTTATATATCAATTACAAAGAATCTAGTATAGGTGATATTATCAATTAGCACTCTCTTCGCTCCTACTGACAGATAGATCCATATATATATATATATATTATATAATATTAATATTATATGATTATACCTGTTTAAGATTTAATACTTAAAATTAAGATTAGATTATAATATAATTATTAATTAGTGAGTACATATAATATATATATATTATATATTAATATATATAATATATATATATTAATAAGTATATATAAGTTATTTGATATACTCACATGAGTTGTTTTATTTGAGTATTTTTCCAAGACTCTAAAAGGTGTTTCGCTTAACGATCTTTTTGCTATATTGAATCTTTGTTTTACCCTATTAGTTTTTAAAAAGCGAAATGTAACTAGTGTGCAGCCCTTCTTCCAATTTTAAATTCTATTGCTATTATTAAATTTCTGCTCCTTCTCTGACCTCTTCAATGTTACCTAAACCTCCTTCTCTATAAGACTGGCTTTCAGGGTCCACCTCCTGTTACCATCTTAGAAGAGCTAACAATACTAAAACATACTTCCAAATCCATCTTATAATGAATTCTTCTTGGCTTTATCACAGGAATGGAGAAAATAAATCAAGTTTCGGTTTTAAAACAAAAATAGAAAATAAAAATAAAAAAACGCTTGCTAATTTACTTAGGATCTAAAATCGTTACTCATAAAAAATAAGAAAAGTCTGGTTTGACCGAAGTTATAATGCCATTTTTCGCAAAATGACATCTGCTAATGATATAGATTATATATATATATATATATATATATATTTTATTATATAATATATATATATATATATAATATATATATATATATTATATATATATATATAAAGATTAAATCTTATACATATGTATAAAGAAATTAAAATAAATGTATGCGATAATTATTTTAATTATCCATTATAAATTTTCTGAGTCAGTGTGAATCTTACTCTTTTCCTCTTCTTCTCTCTCTCTCTCTCTCTTAGACTTATCCGAATGGCTCGCTCTTCGGCTTTTATATCAGATATCTGTCTGGAGAACCAAACTGTCTTCCCTCTTTTTGAAATTAAATAAAAGATTAATAACAAAACAGTAAACATATTCAAATAAGTGCCTGTGCGCCGCGGCGTACAGTCTCAACGAATGCACATATAGTGCTGTAGTCCAGATCTGCAGAGGGATAAACGAGCTTCTCCTCGGTTATACGACATGCTTCTTGCTAAGACTTATGTGCACCATGGCACATGGATTACGAACTATCATGAAGACTTCAGGGCCCCTTCTGGCAGTTTTTCTCGCGGGTTCGTAAGGGAGGCAGCCTTATCGACCTCTACCTCTGGGTTAACTTACAGAACTAACAGAAAACTCGAACTGTATTATGCTTAGGACTTTCAATAGTTTTATCATAGGAAAAATGCATCTATCTATCAAACCCTTTTTTCACTCTTTTCTGACTCCAAAATTTTCAGAAATTAAATAAACCAAGCTTAAATATTATATCAAAACTGAAAGCATTCCTATATATTAAAGCGCTGTTACAAGTGGATACAGTTCTATATTTCACATGATATACTACACACACATATTATATATATATTATATATATATATATATATATATATATATATATATATATATATATAATATAATATATATATATATATATATATATATATATATATTATATATATAGATATTTTCTTAAACAAATATATATATAGGTACTTGCATGTTTTTAAAACTCTTTTGATCGCGTCAATTTTACTTCTTGAATTTATGAAAACGGATATCGTTACTTTATATTGAAATTTACAAACAAATATATAAAGAAAATAAAAAATCTTATCTCCTTAAAATTTTAAATGAAATTTTAAGGCTATTTCTTGGTGAAATGATGTTAATGTTAAAACTATTCTGATGAGTGAAGGAATACACTATAATTTATACAAGTTTTATAAAATCATATTTACCATAGTTATCATTCACTACTTCATACTATTTACTATATATCCTTAACATGCAAATCAACCCTATACAATGCAGATAGGTATTACCGTAGCCGTATACAATAACGATATTACAGTTATCAATATACATTATATATATATATATATTAATATATATAATATATATATATATATATATATATATATATAATATAATATAGTATAATATATATATATATATATATATTATATATATAATATATATATAGATATATATAATATATATATATAATATATAATATATATTATATAATATATATAGTATTAAATATATATATATATCATATAAAGATTTGGACTTGGGAACGAATTTGCGATTTTTCATCTTGAATGCAGGGTGAGCTTTACTCTAACTTAAAGACACGCACCGGGCTATCTACGCTGTCCATCTTTCCGATTCAAGACATTTTGGGGTGCCTATATATATATATATATATATATATATATATATATAATATATATCTATATAGATATATGTGATACTACTGTGATTCATATTATTATATCCAAGTATACTGCGATATCACTCACGTAATATATACTACTAATATATTATTATAGATTATATATATATATATAGTATATATATATAACCTATGCAAGTATTTTTGCTCACGTCCTTCCTCCGCAAATCTAAATTTCTTCATTCTCCGCTCTCTCTCCTTTCGCCCAATACTTCCTTCGACTGTCATCTGGCGGGGTGAAGGATGTTGGGGGTTCACACCTACACTTGGAGGTGCAGACTGCGGGGCCGAAGGCTCCATCAATTTCAAGTGGATTTTTTCTGGTGGAAGGCTGATCAAAAGCTTCCATCACTTTTGTTTGAGGAAAACGATCTTCCCAAAATTCATCTAAAATACGAAGCGGTATTTTCACAATTGTACTGCCATAACATATCATTTGGAGCTTGAAAAGATTTATACTGATGCTTTCCGAGGAAAGTATATTGTTGCCTAAGAGCACGCTCCATCTATTTTGCATTGTCTCATGTATCAAAAATTTGGTTCGTTGAAATCTGTCTGTTAATTTGAAATAGAGCTCTACTTGTCGATATTCTCGATAGTTTCCTGAATTTAAACCTCTCAAGCGATATCGAGATGGTCTACATAAGGCTATTGTGTTCTCCTCTCTTTGTAGGGCATCAAACGCGGACCTGGATATTAAAGAAATCCCAGCGGCACAATCTAAAATCGCGGTAACATTTATCCCTCGTTGGTCTTTCTTGAATGCAAGTGTCATTTGACAACAATATTGCCCTGCTCTCTGAGCTACTTTCTCTAACCTCTCTGATTCTCCTGATAACTCAGTTACGGTTTGCCTTATAGTCGCTTCTTTCTCTATTTTCCTCTCTCGAGGCCGAACGGAAACTTGGGAAGGTGAAGAATTTACCTTTTCCATTACTTTCTCCGTTTGTGGTGGAACTGAAACGGGATTTGAAATAGCTTGAAACTCTACTTCATTCTTGGTTTTTTGTTCTTTCTTTTTTAACTTCACACATTTAAAAACCAATCTCGGCACTTCCAAATCTTCTCTCCCTTCTATTGAGACAACTTTCAACACTAATTTCGGTACTTCTTCTTTCGTTGGTACACTCGTCGGCGTTAATTTTAGCTCTTTGGCTTCTTCGCCTGTATCTCCTTTTCCTATTTTTCTATCCGTTATGGCTAGCACTGAAATTTCCTCCATATCTTCGGAATCCTCTTCCGCCAAATTGTGTTGGAGGGGCATTTCTCTCTCTAATTCGATCATTTTCTGTAGCACAAATTCTGTATCCAAACTCGGATCAAAACTTCTTAAAATTGCTCTTCTTAGTTCTGAATGATTTCCTTGGGAATCGATATAGTTCAAAACTTTCGTCATCAACATGTAGTTGACCTTCTTTCTCCCAAACAAACCCCCTAAAGGCTCATTTATAGCCAATCTGTGATAATTATCCATTAAATCTTTAATTTTTTGGATGAACAGGGGAAATGGTTTGTCTCTATCACCTGTATAGCTGATAAACTCCATCATGGCTTCTATCGAAAATTCTGCACCGGAAGCTGTGCTTTCCTTACATATGAGCGGTGTTTCCCTAGGAATTGGCTTCACTGCTAGGCAAGGTTTTTCCGCGCTATTTTTACAAACTACTCGTATCTTTGTCTGGGCCTCATCTTCTTCTAATCTCCTTTGTTTTCCATACAAACATTGAGGGGGGCTTGGGCTCCCTCTGAGCAAAGCGCTTTGCCCTCGTTTTCCTTTTTCTTGCTCTCTCTCCTTCCCTTTCACCGCTTTTCTTTCATCTTTTATTTCATCTTTCGTCTCCCTATTTTCTACTTCTTCTTTTTCTTTCAATTCTTTCCTTCCAAGTGGGACAAGCGTATCTGCTCCCCCTGCTCCGGGCGGTGCCGAGATAGCTTTCCTTTCAAGTGGGGAAGATTTATCCACGACTGCTGTGGGACTCCCCAACAGGGCTGTCTTTTCCTCCTGTGTCTCCTCTGGAGAGGAGGTGTTAGACGACTCTACCTGCAATTCGTTCTCAGCCATCCTAGTGACTTGTTAGTGGAAAGTGAAAGTAAAGTGGGTAAGTAGGTTTAGTGGAGCGGTTGATAGTTGAAAAATGAGGAAAATGGTTTCATTGGGAATAAAGATTTACGAGATCAAAATCTATTATGAACTATACTAGCAAAAAATTTGCGAATTACTCAATTGTTTTTTGTAAAAACTAAAATATATAAAGCTCCGCTTTAATTATATGAACATCAATTTCAATTGAAATGACAAACTCCGTGTTAATTGAAATTACAAAATATTCTCCTTTAAATAAAAAATTAAAACTGCTCAGATTTTACTCGATACGATAGTGATTGCTTTTCATTAAAATCTTAACTCAATTATGTCTAATAATGGAAATTATAGCGATAGTATTAAAGCAATATTCCTTTTAAAACAATTTCCCTTTATTCGCAAAGAAAAGAAAGAAAAAATAGACCGAAAGTTCTTATCCTATTTCTCTATTCTTTTATTTCAAGGTTATTCTCCAAATATGCAAACAAAAACCAGCTGTGATTCCTATATCTCTACGTTCTCAATGCTCTATGCATGCTACGTGCTAAAATCATATGAGCTCTCCTACGCACATGCAAACCTACACCACTGTATACCAATGTGAGTGTACACATGCACCCTTACATATAATATTATAATAATTATATATATATATATATATATTTATATATATATATATAATAATTATAATATATATATATATATATATACTATATATATATACCTATATATATATTATATATATAATTATTTATGATTTGTAATCAAATATGTAATTCGCGAAATATCAATTGCTCAAAATGTGAACTGATTGGTTTTTTGGATTAATTATTTTTTATTAATTAAAGGGAAAAAAAATCAATAAAATGATAATTAGGCAAAGGCAGTCTCTGTTCTGCAATTAATTAAATACACATAACACAAACTTTAAATCCAATCAATTCTCATTTGCAATAAAAAGAAGTAATAAAAAAAATGAAAGAAAAAGAATCTTTTTTTCTTTTTTTTTTTTTTTTTACTACTTTTCTTTTCTAAGGGGTGTTTCAAAATAAGTAAAAATTGGTTCTTGGTGTCTACGCTCGAATTGTTAAGTCTCAAATTTTTGAACGTACTCAGACTCTCACGCTTGTTACCGTATGCTCCGATGTGGGATTTTAGT
>JABUQX010018109.1:50000-52500 GCA_015478945.1 Trachelipus rathkii
GGAAAAAGGAATGCTATAAGGAATGCTGGGGAAGATCCCTTAATCTTCACTGGCTACTTTCAGAATATTGCGGAGTCCCAGTCTACGAAACAGAGAGAATTTATGTTTGTTCTTTTGTTTTAACACTTGGTAATAAGTGATTTTTATATATCACAGCAACTCTGATATATATATATTATATAATATTATATAATTTATATAATAATTATATATATAATATATATAATTATATTAATATTATTTATATAATATATTATATTAAATTATATTATAATAATAATGGATGAAGAACAAGAGAAGGAAGAATGGAGAAGCAATATAGAACCGTAAGAAATAAAAAAGAGAGAATAAAAAAGAATGGAAAAGCAAAATACATGGGAGAAGATTGGTAGAGATCTGAAAGAGAAACGCCTTCCAGGTACTAGAAAATTGTTATGTAAAATTTAAGAAAAAAACTATAAGAAAGGAACAGCACCTCCAACATATGTAATAAAGAATGAGAATGGAAAGTTGTTAACGGACCTGATAGAGTTTGGGGAAAGGAAGAATTATTTGTTGATTTGCTGAATATATCAAATGATGTGAAAAGAGTAGGAATGTGAAATGAAAATTGGATGAACATGAGGAGGTGATGAGGAAGAGTAAACATATCACATTGGACGAAGTAAATGGAATATGCCTTGAGGAAAATGGAAAAACAACGGAAAATGCAGCGCATTGAGGAGATTGTTGATTATCTGGCGGAAATCTTGTAAGAAATGTGGAAGGGAAGGAGATAAGGCGTATGGATGAAGAGAATTAATAAATAAAGTGCTGATGTGATCAAGAAAGGATACTACTATAAAAATGGACAGATCATTATAAATGACCTAATTTTTTTAAAAATGGGGATAAGATCAGGACTGTAGATATAATTCAGAGGAATTTGCTATGTATCCACCAAATTCGCAAAAGGGTTATTTGAACGAAATATTTAGAAAAAAAGATGCAGAGAGAGGTTAGAAGATATATTAAAATTGACGAGTGGATCAACTATATGTTTTTAGGCCAAATAGATATATTTGATTTTATTTGATATCGTTTTTAAAGATGGTATGTGAAGAAAGGTTTGGAATCCAAACATGAAAGATGTATATTGGCATTTGTAGATACCTTGGAGAAAGGATCTTTTTCCTTATACTTGATAGGGTGCCGCTGTTGGATAAATACTATAGAACAAGAGAAAAATATGGAATACTGAAAATCGATGAAAGACAAATAAAGAGAACTTATACGAAAAGTTATATCAAAGTAAAGACCCAATGGATGATGGAGATTTGTTTGAGGTTTATGCGGGGGTTTAGCAAGGTACTGTTTCTCCCCCCTTTTGTTTATCTCATTCAAAGGATTATTAGTTGGAAAAATGGTTCGGCAAGGAGACGAGTAGGATGGGAACGCCTTGGATAGGATAGATGGTTCTTGCCGTTGGTGGCTGAAATCAAGAGCTCTGCAGAAATATTAATTGTATCGTTGTGGGTAATATAGAGTTAAGGGAGAGAGGAAATGAGGATAAATGAGGAAAGAAGCTGAGGTTAATGTTTATAAAAGTTAATGAGAAGGAGGAAAACGAATATAGGTGAGGGGATTTCAAGAATTGAAGCATGAGGTGATCAGTTTAAAATACCAAGCTTGGTGTTTTGTTCGGGGAGGGGAAATGTTATTACATAGAATTAAATAGGTAGAAAATAAAAGTTTCACAACACATTAAGATCACTATATTCGTTACTACGAGACAGAAATGTCCTTCGAAAGTTGAAAATAATAATATATGTGTGTATATTACGAAATATTCTAACTATGGTTGCGAAGACGCTATAACCAAAAAAAATTAAGAGTAAGATACAAGCGTGGTGAAATGGAGGGCATTGAGAATCATCAAAGGGAGTTAACGAGAGAGAGATTAGAATAAGAAATAATGATATAAGAGAGGAGTATAATGAGTTTTATTGAAAAGGGACAGCTGCGATGATACGAACATATGATGAGGATGAATGAGGAAAAATACCCAAAGAATTACTACAGATGGAGGCCAGATGTAAGACGCAGTGTGTGTGACATAACCAAAAACCACGGTGAGTGATAACGTAAAGACAGCCATTGAGCAAATAGAGGACGTGGGATGGAGGGGCTTGAAGAGCGGAATCTAATGAGAACTGGAACGAGCCGGAGGGTTTCGTCCAGAAACAGCTGAAAAGCGTTAACGCTTACACGAGTCTGGTGAGAGGAAGGTGAAAAGATAAATAAATATTATAAAACTAAAACTTACTTGTTGTTAAAGCTATTTTGTTATTTATCTTAACCGACGCAATTAAGATCTGTTTATATTCGTAAAAGATTCAAATTTTCAACAGTTGGATATGTGTGTAACTTATTGCGTCTTTTCTTATTAAAAAGGTTTTTTTAACAAACTCTATTAGGAAGTTCAGTTTGTTGTTTGACAATTCAAGGTTGAAATGGCTGT